>MU684130.1:55115-73793 GCA_026770625.1 Nicotiana glauca
GGGAGAGTTTGTAAAACTTGTTTAGCTTGATTATTCTTTCTTTATGGATTTGATTGTTGTTCTGTTACTATTACTTACTTGTCTATGGCTTGATTTTACTTGGCGCAAAGTTTGTGATACATACCAGTACAATTCAAGTGTACTGACGTCCCTTTTGCCGGGGGTGCTACATTCGTGTTATGATTGTAGGTGGATCTGCAGCAGGTACTCCAGCCCACCGATCGTAGCTCCCTCTTCGCCTTCCGTCAGTTGTTTTGGTGAGCCCCATTCCTCTCGGGGCCCTACGTGGCTCAGGCCGCTTGTTTCCGTAGTTTTATTTTGCTGTTGTGTAAGGTATAGCCGGAGCCTTGTTACCGGCAAGTACTGTATTATCCCGTTGTATCTTTAGATGCTCCGTAGACATTGGATGTGGGTTAGAAGCTTATGTATATTCGGGTTTCAATTTTTGGACAATGAATCGGTAATTTCACTAACTATTATGTATGTATGTTTTGAAAAAGGTGATCTAAATTAATTATATGGCTAGTTCTTGGAATATTGAATAAGGAAAACAAGGGGTAGCTCGTGGGTTAGGAAAGGCACCCAGGTCCGCTTGACTGGGGATACCCGGTCGAGCGCCGGTCATTTCCCTCGAGTTTGGGGCGTGACACTAATGATACCCGGCATAGCAATCCACAAAAGATCCAATCTCACGTTTTGCACAATTGTCTATGCAAATGTGGATATTGGGTAGTGGGAAGTTATCCTTTGGGCTCGCTTTGTTGAGATTGTGATAATCAACGTATACCCTGATCTTGCCGTCCTTCTTCGGTACTGGCACTATATTGGCCAACCATTCAGGATATCGAGTGACTCGAATAATCTTTGCATCCAGCTGCTTGGTTATTTCTTCCTTAATCTTCACACTCATGTCAGTTTTGAATTTTCTTAATTTTTGCTTGACACGAGGGAATGTCGGATCAGTGGGCAATTTGTGAACCACTAGATCAGTGCTTAAACCCAGCATGTCATCATACGATCATGCAAAAACATCTTTGTATTCAATGAGTGTTTCGATTAATTCGTTCCGAGTCTTTGCTTCAAGATGGACACTTATTTTAGTCTCTCTGATGTTACTCGTGTCTCCTAAATTGATGGCTTCGGTATCATTCAAGTTGGGCTTAGGTTTATCCTTAAAATGACTTAATTCTGTACTAATCTCTTCAAGAGCCTCATCTTCATCAAATTCTGACTCGTAATCACACTCTACCTCTTGAACTATTATCTCAGATTGATTTCTTAGACTGGGTTGAGGATTCTTTATGCATGTCATATCATTAGAACCGGTGTAAAAGGAACTGTACATAAAAGAAAAGAAGAAAACAAAAGGTAAAATTTATCAGGAAAAAAGAACAGGAAGAAATCGTATTTCATTAAAAATGAAAGATAACAAGGTTTGCACACTTAAAAACAAATTAAAATTCAGATTACAACCATGAAATAATCCATACAAACTTAAAGGAAAATCAAAGCAGACTACCAAGGCTCCTTCCGGTTAGGGAGAGGAGTAGCCTTCCAATTATTAATCTTCGCTTTTGGCCCAACAAACTGTATTTCTACGTGGCTAGGACCCTTGCCAAATTCTACCATGTTCACCTTACTGAACAACTACTCAAACCTTTCTATCAACTCCTTATCAGGGATAACCTTATCATTGGGAATCGTCGTCGCTGGTCATTTTCTGGTACCCGCCTTGACAAATGACCTGGAGAGACATGGGACCGGCTTTGGAAGGACCCATGCTCTCTGTTTCAGCTTCTTAGCTCTTCTAATATCTGCGGCTGTGGGTTGGAATCCTAGATCAAAAGTTCCCGCATTTTCAGGGAGGGATACCGGTTGTATGATGCCTTGCAAAGCAGATCCTAGACCCTTTCCTGGTACGAACCCATTCTTCAGCATTTCGTATGCTACCATGACCGATGCAGCTGTTATCTTTGGGTTAGGGATACACTTCCCCTCTTGCACTTTATTGAATTTCATTGTGTTTGAAACTTGATAGACCCTTGGCCCCTTGTCATCTTCCATTTCTATAAATGGCACAATGGTGTCGCTGTGTGCGCACAAATTGTCTTCCCCGTGCACCACTATCTCCTGCCTGTCCCATTCGAACTTGATCATCTGGTGAAGGGTTGACGGTATTGCTTTAGCGGCGTGGATCCACGGTCGACCCAATAGCTGATTGTATGAGACGACTATATCCAGTACTTGAAATTCCATTGTGAACTCCACTGGTCCTATCGTCAATTCCAACACTATGTCCCCGACTGAGTCTTTGCCCCCGCCGTTGAATCCTCGCACACAGATACTGGTCTTGTGGATCCTCCCATTCTCTACTTTTAGTTTGGTCAGAGTGGAGAGAGGAAAGATGTTCGCACTTGAACTGTTATCAACCAATACCCGTGTGACCACAGAGCACTCACATTTTACTGACAGATAAAGGGCCATGTTGTGTTCCGTGCCCTCTACAGGCAATTCGTCATCAGAGAAAGTGACCCTGTTCACTTCAAAGATTTTATTAGCTATTTTGTCCAAGTGATTCACAGTGATTTTGTCAGGGACATGTGCCTCGTTGAAGATTTTCATTAATGCTCGACAATGTTCGTCCGAGTGGATCAATAATGAAAGCAAGGAAATCTGTGCCGGTGTATTCTTTAACTATTCTACAATGGAATAGTCCTGCATCTTCATCTTTTTTAGAAACTCTTTCGCTTCCTCTTCGGTCGCGGTTTTCTTTGCTGAAGCTGAATTATCCTTGGCTTTCCTTAAATCTGCGGGAGAAAAACATCTCCCCGACCGAGTTAACCCTTGGGCCTCGTAGACCTCCTTCTTGACCTCCTTTCCTTTATACATCACTGCCACCCATCCGTAGTTCTACGGAACAGCCTTGCTGGTGATCATCGATAATTGGGTTACTAGCTTGATGATAACTTGATCGACACGAGCCCCTTCCACAGTTATGACGGGTTTGCTAATTGCTCTCGGCACAATCATCTTTACCCTCTCCTGTGTTGTTGTGATCTGGCTTGGAGACCCCTTATTCACTGCCGTAGATGGCCCAACACTCTTTTCAATCAACTCGAGCGCTGACCTTTCCCATGTTGGTTGTTCAATTGTCTTTGTCTTACTGGACCGAATCGTCATTACGGTCTATGATGGCTTCTTCGGCTCTCCCCCTTTATGCATAATTTCAATCTTGTTTGCCTCTGGATGGGTTGGCATTGGATTCCTGTTGATGTTGGGTGCCTCAGGAGCTTGCACTTCAATTATATTAGTATCAATGAGATCCTGTATCGCACTCTTCAAGTGCCAGCACTTCTCGGTATCATACCCCGGGGTACCTGAACAATACTCACAACTGACAGAGTAATCAAGGTTTTTTAGTGGTGGATTTGGCAATTTAGATTGTATTGGCCTCAGCATGTTCAGTTGTCTGAGCCTGTGGAACAAGCTGACGTACGACTCCCCCAATGGAGTGAATGTTTTCTTCTTCTATGCCATGTCACCCCTGAATGCTGGATTAGGTCGGAAACTTTGGCCGGGAGGGTTTCTGTTCTATGGAGCAGGAGCACGCCATTGGGTGTGGGCCGGAGGTTGGTTATATGCTTGGGCATGGTGAACGGAAAAATGAGGTTCGGGATGTGGGTAGTAGTGGTGGGGTGAGCTATATGGAGTGTGGGGGTAAGTTTGAGAATAGAGTTGAGGTTGATTATGGTAAGGTGATGGGCCCCGGGGCCAAGCTCTCGACTCAATTGTTGCGACGTCCTCCTTCTTTTTCCTTCCCAGTATACCTCCAGTGCCGTTTTGGATGGCTTGAGTGGTTTCCTTGATTGCTGAGTAACTCATGATTTTGTTGGACTTAAGTCCCTCCTCCACCATTTTTCCCATTTTTACCACCTCGTTAAATGACTTCCCTACTGCCGACACCAAATGACCAAAGTACGTGGGCTCTAAGGCCTGTAAGAAATAGTCAACCATCTTGCCTTCTTTCATCGGAGGGTCAACTCTTGCAGCTTGCTCTCTCTAACGAAAACAGTATTCTCTAAAACTCTCCCCTGGCTTCTTCTCTATTTTTGTCAATGACAGACGTTCTAGGACAATTTCCAGATTATACTGAAAATGGCAAGCAAATGCTTGGGCTAGATCATCCCAAGTGTACCACCTTCCGTGATCTTGACGGGTGTACCATTCTAGCGCTGAGCCGCTCAAACTTTGACTGAAGTACACCATTAACAATTCGTCCCTTCCTCCTACTCCTCTCATTTTACTGTAGAAGCTTCTCAAATGGGCCACCGGATCGCCATGCCCGCTATACAAATCAAACTTGGGCATTTTGAACACTGCGGGCAGCTGCACATTTGGGAATAAACAAAGATCTTTATAAGCCATGCTCACTTGGCCTCCTAATCCCCGCATGTCTCGGAAAGATTTTTCTATGCTTTTCATTTTTCGGAACATCTCAACCTGTTCAGGACTTCTGGCCGGTTTTTCTGCTCCCTTTGGTAAGTCAGAACGTGGATCATATGGGTAGGTTTCGGGAGCTTTGAAGGTGGGTTCTAGAGGGTAGTATTGATTCTCTTGAGCCTAGAACACTGGCTAGCCAGATGATTTATGGAATGCATCTGGTGGGGATGCTACAAAGATAGGGGCGATTGGCGGAGGAGGGTAGGGAATTGGTTTTGACGGTGGAACTTGGGGTGTGTGGGAAGTAGTGTCGTGATAATGTTGGTAGATGGGAAAACCTAGCTCGGTGGCGGGATGATCCTGAGTCTGAGCTAATGGTGGAGTAAAAGCTGGGTTAACAGGGTATGACGGCGGTGATTGCCCTTTGGACCAGGCCTGATACATTTCGGTCATCTGTTGCTTAAGTTTGAGCATCTCCTCTTTTATCTTACTGAAGTCCAATTCCTCTACCTCAATACTTGTGTCGGCATCCGGGATAGACATGACTTCTGGTATTGGTCCTTTTGATCTAGTTTGGTAATGGTAATGTGCCAGCATCCTCTAGATAAACTAACTACTTGAATTCTCTGGAAGACAACAAACTTGTTAGTTTTTTAGAGTTTAACAAATATGCAATCGCATATTGTGATGCAATGCACCTAGGAATTTAACCATTTCTATCATGCATTTGCTTTAGTTGCGTGTGTCATTCCGGCCTTTTATAACCGCGTCCCTTCTTTCAACACCTCTTAAACTTTCCTTTATTTTATTTATTTTCTCATTTTCCCCCCTTTTTTTTCTTTTTCTTCTTTTAGTGGTGGTCGAATCTTATGTGGATTGCCTATGTATCATGTCCCCGCATGAATCAGACTGTGCGTAGTTTCGGCAGATAAGTGCAAAAATGGCTAAAAAAATTGGATTTTTTTTTCAAATTTTCCAAAAATGTGTTTATTACAACGACACCTTGTATTACAAGATTAACGGACTCTAAAAGATTCTAACATCAAAATGGCAATACAATCTAAAAATAGACTAACAGACAAATACTTTGTTTTTTAAAAATCATCACTGTTTCTAAAAAAAATTCATAAAAATATCTGGTTTTGTCAATACGGCCTTTCAGCATTTTCAAAGAAGATTTAAAGGCTGTGTTTGCTAACCAGCCAAAATTTTTGAGAAATGACCAACGGCGGTTGTTCTTGCAAAAACGGCCTTCCGACGTCCTTTTGGGGACATTCGGCTATTTTGGAAAAGAATGACATCACCTTACTTATGTCAAAACTGTGATATTTATTTACCCCTAATTTTTTTTCAAAATAGTTGAACCCCATATGGGTTGCCTATGAATCCCACATCCGGTGAGAATCAAACTTACATAGTTCTGCCAGACTTGACGGAAATAAAATCAACTATTTTCAAAAAGGAAAACAGAAAATTTTGGTGGAGCTTTGCTACCCTTTTCAAATCCTGAATTTTCCTTAAAAGAATAATTATTCATTTTTTGTTCTTTTTCTTTTTGTTTTTCCAAAATAAATTTATTTTTAAAACTTTTCTTTTTTTTTCATTTTTCTTTTAATTCTCCTCTCATTACTAAAAAAACCGGTCAACATGCAATCCTGAAGCAAATGAATGCACAAATAGCAAGTAAGATGCATCAAGATGGTGTTTTTCATTTTGGTGCCCTGTCCTAGACAGACTCAACCCCTGTGTTGAGTCTCCAAGGTCGAATGCACATGATGCAAATAAAGCGAACCTACTAGGGATATCCATCATGTGGTTTGTTCATCTAGGTTCAAATCCTATTGGAGAAAGTATCTAGACTGGCTTACTCGAGCGGACAGCTCGAGCCGAGAGGGGTCATTGTACCGGTAGCACTGCTTTCCGGCTTAGCTGGTGGTGCTCCCCGCCTAAAACATGTGTGACTAAAATCCTTCACCGGATGCCAAGCACCTCGGCTATCTCAAATAAAGCGGGCTATGTCAAGCAAATGCCCAATTTTGATTTCAAGAAGACTCAGAGGGGGTGCGTGAGAAGATAGTTTATATACACAGTTCAAAAATTATCAAAGCAGTAAAGAGCAACATTTAGCATATTTAAGCCAAAACATTTAATAAATATCAGATAATCAATAAGCCAAATACAACAATTATTCCAAGCTCGAATTCTTGAACCCTGAACCAATGGTTTTGGGTTACCGTCCTTTTTCACTACTACACCCCCAGAGAGGGTATAACAAATTGGAGTTTTTTCCAATTAAAGGACAATCGAAACGAGATTTGTTATTAAGATTCAGAGTCACCACTTGGGAGATTTATGGTGTCCCAAGTCACCGGTTGAATCTCGAATCGAGGAAAATAATGACTCTGTTTAACAGCCGCGAACCAGAAATTCGAGTAAGGAATTTTGTTAACTCGGGAGAAGGTGTTAGGCATTCCCGGATTCCGTGGTTTTAGCACGGTCGCTCAACTGTTATATTCGGCTTAATTATCTTATTTTAATACTGTTTGAATCTATGTGCACATTTAAATTTTTAACCGCTTTTGTTCAATTTTAAAGAATGTTGAACGTCGTTTAAAATATGTCTTTGGATCGCGTCACATGAAATGCACCTGCAATCCGGACACATATTATTCAACATTTTGGGATTTGGATTTGGGTCACATAAAATGCACACCCGAGTTTAAGAAGGTAAAATTATTAAATAATGCACCTAAAAGCAGCTAATGCGTTGTTAAATTTGTCAGGGCCATGGAATTTGCTAAATAGCACGCCTCGGAATCTAAGGATCAATACATAATTAAAATTAGGGCCACGCAATTATCATTTTTTTAAAAAAGAAACGGTACTAGACTAAGATTAAAGGGTCGTGAATTATTGGGTTAACTAAAGTGGTTTAATCCCTTATTCTAATTAACGTGTGTACACAATCATCACTTAAAATACTCTAATTGTCTATGGCGATGCTAATTGTCCCGACGTTAAAGAAAACAACAATTTAATTTTAAAGCCTTACTACTTGTAGCCATTCGAGTATTAATTGAAAAAGGCACTTCTGCAAGCCCAAACCAAGAAGTTGCATTTAATAAAGGAAGAGATTAATGGTGTGGAATTAAATTTGGGCCTAACGTGGGGCCTGTCAGCCTGTACTGCTTTTAAAATTACAAATACCCATTATTCAAACAGAAACCCCTGAAAGAGCCTCAATCAAAATGAAACCCGCTTCGGCTTGCGATGTGGTCCTTGGTTCAAACCCTCACATCGACACAATTATAACTAAGTCAACAACTGTTTAGATAAATTGATATCTGAATCCCTGACCATTTCAATACATTTAACTTATCTACAGGAACTCGTTTAACAACCAGACCCCAAAAATTCTAGATATGCATGTATACCTGAATTTCAATCAATTTAGATGATTGTTTTAAGTTTTACATTCAAACTTTAAACCGAATTCCAAAAGATGAAAATTACCTACTTAAAATCAATCAACTGAACAATACAGCATACTTAACAGAAGATAAAACTTCACAAAAAAAAATATAGGATAAAATAAAAAGTGAAGACAACTGCAATCTTATTTTAAGAGTCTTCCTCTCATTTTTTTTATTTTTCTTCACTTAATACTTCAATCAAACAAGTAGAGCTATAGGATTCATGTACCTGGAAAACAGACAATGATAAAAAGTAAGAAGATCAGTAGAGAGCAGCAGCAATACAACAGTCAGCACCAATTGAGATCACTTCAAAGCCCCAAAGATATTACACAATAGTCCAGGGATCAGTTTTAAACTCAGAACAAACCAGATTTTTGAACCAAAAACCAGCAATGGAATCAAACCAGAAAGAAGAGACCAATAGAACAGTGATTCTCTGAAGTTTTTCTTTTTTAGTATCTGTTTTTTATTTTTATCTATCTCCCTCAATATATCTCAATGTATCATTGTATATCAGAATGTATATCAGAGTGTATCAGAGTATTTTTCACTTAACACTCTCAACCTCTCAATACTCTCAATATCTGTATCTATTTCTCCCAATCTCTATGTCTAAGCTCTGTTCCTCTTAGGGTCTGAATGTCTGTCCCTTCTCTCAATGTGTATGTGTGTATTTAAAGACTAGAACTATTCCTTTTTTATTCAAACCTTTCACTTTTCAGCCTGTATATTCCCTTAGCACATACATCCTCTAACCTTTTTTCATTACCCCATGCTTCTGATTTCACAACCTTAAAGGCACTAGACATGGTGTCAGTTGTATTTCCTTTTTTTCAGTTTTTTTTAATCAAACCCATGTTATTCTTTTACAGTTCCAGACCTTAAAAGGGAACTGAGCCAGCTACCTAATTATTTATTACCCTCATGTTCTCTGATTTCCCACTAGTAAAGGCACTAAGCCAACCCAATAGTCTCCCTTTTCATTTGTTAATTCAGTAGGATGGGCAGGCCTTAATTTACTCCTGAAGTGTCTAGATTCAATTTCCCAAACTAACCCTTAAGTCTCCTATTATTTAACCTTAAACCTCACATGAGTTATGGGTCGAAGCTGAACCAATGCCCTAATGCAATTTGGACGGGCTGTTCTTTGTCAATTGACTCAAATACAACCCAACTCCAAATTATACACTTAGTTAACCAATTGTAAAAATCCGAAATGGTCTAATAGATCAACAAGCTAAATGACTCAACAATTAATTGACTAAGTTTAACGAATCAAGACTAATTACCAAACCAAAACAAACTAACATGAAGGGAAATCAATCCGGAAAAAAAAATAACAAAGGGGTAGAGAAAAATGAGAGGAAGTAGAAAAAAGAAAAGAAGTAAAGCTAAATAAAATCAAAAGAAGAATGGGTAAACCTAAAAATGGAAGGCAGGTGATTGGCTTGAACAAATCCTCAGCATCCTTCGATTTTGGTCGAAATGGGTTTTAATCATGTGTTCTCAAATGAAAACACATGAACAAAACCTATTCCGACTTCAAATCTTTAAAACAGACCATCAATTTTAAGTTTTTTGGAAACTTAGGGTTCAACTGTTGATCTAATATTCAAGGGATTTGGGTAGGTTTCGAAGGAAACTGGTTGGTAATTGGGGATGAGAAGGGTGAGGGAAAGCTACGGTGTAATTTTGGGACTGTTTGGACCACCGAAATCGCCGTGAGGCGATTTTCGTTGGGCGGAGTTAGGGCGGTAGAAGGCGAAAGAAGGTCAGTCTCTGAGAGACGAGTAACGGACTAAGGAGAGGGAAATGAGATAGGGATGGTCGGGTTTTGGGGGGGTTTGAGGGGTTTACGTATATTAAAATGAAGGGATTAACGGCAGCCGTCGGATGATTGGAATCCAACGGCTGTGATCAATTCCTTAAGGCAAAACGGGGTCGTTTGGTTAAATGAGTTTCTGGATTGGTTCGGGTATAAGGCGGGTTTGGTTAGGGTTTATGAACGAGTTAACTTCTGGACCGTTCGATCAAGTTGATTCAACGGCCCAGATTGTCATGACCAAAACGTCGCCGTTTGGTCGAGGCTGGGGCGGACCGGGTTTTGGCCTGGTTTGGGCTGGACTAGGATGATTTGGACGGGTAACTATTTGGGCCTTTTGAATTAACATTGAATTTGGCCCAATTCTGGGTCCCTTTATTTCCCTTCTCTTTTTCTTTTATTTTTTTCCTAAATTATTTTCCAAAATTAAAACCTAAAATCCTAGATTAAATTATAAAACCAAATTATCTTAAAGATACTAATTAACTCTAAATAATAATTATTGCAAATAATTAAGTACCAAAATCACACAATTAAACACTAAAAAGGCAAAGTGCATTATTTTTTATGATTTTCCAATTATTGTATAATAAATAATTTACGTTTTAACTCAAAATTATAATATTAAATGCTAAATGCAAATGCAACCTATTTTTGTATTTTCTTATTAATTGATCAAATAAACATGCACACGCACAAATACAAACAATAACTGAAAACCACAAAAATTCAAAAAATTGCACACAAAGGAAAATTGTTTTATTTTGAATTTTATGGGAATAATTCGTATAGGCAAAAATTACGTGCTCACAAGGCTAATCCCTACCTCCACATTCGCATGGGACTAAGCACCATCCCTCTCAGCACAAATATTGCTCTATTTCTAGCATTATCTATTTGCTTTTCAATCGGGCTAAGCTCTGCCCTCCATTGCACAAGACTAAGCCTTGTCTTTTTAACACCATATCATTGCATATCATGGGCTGAAATATCGCCAATCTATCCAAAGGTTTCATAGTCTAAAAGGCATAATCCTCATAGCCAGAAGACACCATGTCATGGCTTGAGGATCTCTTGAATTTGCATATCATTATTCAAAGACGTCATGGTTCGGAGGCATCATTTTCATGGCCCGAGAACATCATTTCATGGCCTGCGAATCTCTCATCAAACAATTCATGGCCCAGGACATCATGGTCTAAGGACGTCATCCCTAATCGTCCAAAGATAACTTTCATAGTCCAACGAAAAATTGCTTCATGTTTAAATTTATTGACAACATACATTTGTATTGCTTCTATTTGCATGTAACACGACGAGCAACGGCTATCCCAGCAGGAGCGATCCCACTCCAGTTCTCTCATCCATATCAAACCTAATCATTCCCATAAACCGGCCCTAGATGTTACGTTCGTTCTTGAAATAACTTCGTCGGTATACTTCGCCGATGAATCTGGAACTACGCGTGGCCTGATTCCTGTAAGACCAGGGACATGTAGGCAGCTCAAAAGCCAGAGTGTAGCCTAATCTCTCAAACCATTTCGCTCGGTCAAAATTGGCCATCATTTCTTTACCCAAATACTCTTTCATCTTTTTCGGGTAAAAAAGGACAGCTAATGATACCCAAGTTTCCCCCTAAAATATTTTAAAATTGCATATATACCTTCAAAATCATGCATTAATAGCAATTTGTATTTTTTCACAATTTTCCTATAATTGGTTTCCAAAAAATAATTACAAAATGGCATTACAAATAATTTCAAAAGCATCTTTTGATTTAACTTATTATTTATGGTCTTATTTCAATCAAATTCTTTCATAACTGGCGAAATTGGCATATTGTAATTATAGCCCAATCATATGATTTTATACTATATTTGACCGAAAATTAATCATTTGTATTTTTTAAAAATACTAAGTAATCATTTTTAACTATTTCCATGCATAAAATTCATTTTTTTACAATTATAAGTTATTTTAATAAATTGCTTTATTTAAATTTAACTGGGTATTTAATAAATAGCCAACTCAATTTCAATTCTAGCCTAATTGAATCAGATTCGAACCTAATTAAATTAGCCCAAAGAATCAGGCCCAAACCTAAATCCTATCCAACACAATCCCTGGTCCAATCTGGACCGTTGATCAATTCTAATCAACGGTCCAGATCCCTTTTTAAATAATTAAACTAAAAGACTACCCCCAAACCTTCATTTATCTCATTCTCTCATCACTCTCCGCCATCTTACCCTCTCATTCTCTCATCACTCTCTGCCGTCTTACCCTCTCATTCTCTCTCAAGCTCTCTGCTAAACCATGGCTCCTCTCACCGGTTCGCCAGTAAACATAGTGGTCTCACCACCATCCCCAGCCCCATGGCTCTCTACCTACGCCGTTTGTTGCTTTCCTGAGGTCCTAAAAGGAACCAGAAGGCGGTTTACTCACCTCCCATAGTTTCTATGTCATTTGCAGGTCATCCATAGCCGTCCAAGTAAGATTCTACCATCTCCGTCAAGAACCTGTGGTGTCTAGGCCGGTTCTCTTTCTTTCTGGGTTCTCTCTATAAAACCCTAACTATAGCTCCTGATTTCTTATCTTTACTGTTTTCTTAATAATCTTTCTTATTTTTTTAAAAACGTCTCTTCATCTTCAAACTAGGGTTTCTTAACCCCTTTTCAAAATGACTTCTCCTCTGATTTTCAGTATTATTCTATGATTTCTAATATGTTTAAACGTTTATTTTAGTTTTCTCATTTTATCCGAGTTATTATGTTAAACCCCTACATTTCTTGGGTTTGGCCTGTGATTCTGAGTTCGTTTTGATAATGTGTTCAACTAATTTGTATGTTTCTGTAATTATGTGATTTTTACCCTAAGTTAGCTCGTTAGGGTTCTTGATTATGACTATTCCTTCCTATTATGTGATTTTACCCTAGTTTGTTCATCAATGTTTCTGATTCTTCACTTCTCCTACTTGTATCATGTTTATTCTATCAATTCAAACTATGCTCTACATGAATCCCTAATTTATATATGTTTTTTCCCTACTCGGCTTCTTAGAGTTTTGATTTTTGCTTGCTATATGCTTGTTCTCACGACGTTGTGCTAAATCAGTGATATTTTCTACTTTTGAATCCTTGAGTCTTTGTGATTGATCCTTCGCTGATTTCACAAAATACTCTCTACTGATTTTTAGCCTTGTAAAACATTTTCTAACCTTATTCTACGGTCAATCATGCTATTAATTGGTTTCTTAAGTATTTTCCTTGATTGACATATGCTAAACCTAGCCTCTATTACATGTTGTGTACTTGTATTATGCTAAAAATATTTCCTTATTCGTTATGATCAGCCTTATACGACTTCCTTCCTTATTTGTCACATGTTTATTACTATTTGAAGTTAACTTCTTAATTGAAGGGAGTACTTACCTTGATTTTATGCTGATTGATTCTGAGTCCCCATAATTACTGATGAACTCTGATATTTACCTTATTTGCTACCTGCTTTCAAACTATAAATACCTCCGTCCTTCATTAGCACACACACGAATACATTGGTTCAAAAACTCTCTCTCTCACACTCAAAACTCTCCGGCTCTCTTTTGTGATTACTCAATATTGTTCTAAGTTAGCCGACTGCAATCCAAGGCTAAATATTGTGCTCTCCTATCCTTCACCTTTTGTTTGCTGTCACTTTACTGGTATGTCCTGATTTCAATTAAAAGTTTCAAAATAACATGTTTCTTTTATTACTTTAATTCCTGGTGTTTCTAGTTTGTTTTCACTTATGGTTCTGTTGTTCAACTTGCAACTAATATGTTTACTTCATTTCTTCATCAGTATGCTCCTGAATGTGTCCCCTCCCTTAGACTCAGCATGTTTATGAAATATTATCCCCTTTCTAGTGTACCCCAATATGACTCTCCCTTAATAATGTTCTATGCAAAGTAGTTGTCTATCTTTAAGTGACCTGATTCTGTATTAATTCTAAAAGTTCTGTAACCCTTTAGCATGCTGCTGATTCTTTACTTAAGTGCTCTTATAACTATGTGTTTACCAATGTGTCATATGTGTCCCCTAAAATCCCTTGACCCCATGTTTGTGGCTCCTGAACCTACTTTGGTTCTATGATCTCCGGCTGTGTATGAATCTGTTTTGGGGGTGCTATATTTGGATTGTTGTTTACTAGTCCGCTCCTTTTTCAAAACTGTCTCTGTTGTCTTTTGCAAAACTATTTCAAACAAGTCCCTTTTCAAATTGTTTCCCTGCTAAAATCTTTTCAAGCCCTCTCACATCTACTCATAGGTTTTAAGATCTTCCCCTCTAATGTGTGACTGCTTAGGGATCCCTATGATATCCCTCTGAACTTTGATACATTAGAGCTGGACCTTCCACACTGCTGTTACTCAATTATGACTATGAAATCTAGGTGTGAGCACTGTCCGGGATCCCTTGAGGTCCTTGGGGAACTCTCACACACACAGATTATATGAAAGGCTATGAGGCAATCTAGCATTGGAAATTTTGGAAATCTAGGTCTAATGGTAGGCTCCCTATAGAGTAACTTCTTATTTTTCTTATCTACTTATGTAATTCATTTGATATTGGCCTGTAATAATTTGTAAACAAATATTGGGGTTTGGTTAGTGAAAATGGGAGGGTAGCTATGCATGTTATAGATATCAAAAGGGTAGAAACCATGCTTTAGGTCTATATTTCTGTATATGGAATAGAATTCATGCCCAAAACATATCATGAAATAGAAACCATGCTCTTAGGTCTCATGTATATTGTTTCAGCATCTCATTTTTTGACATTCTTATCATTCAGAAATCATGTTTTAGGATAAAGAGGTATTAAAACAATTATTGTTACTCTTGCACACTTGATAGCATGCTCTATAATGTTGTAACTTTTTTTGCATTTAGAAATCGTGCTTTAGGAATTCTGCATATAAATCATCATGAACTTTATACGTGCATCTTATATAATATGTTATAGGATCTCAGTCGTACTTACTCAGTCATAGCTAGTGTAAATTAATGACTATGAAATATGTAAAAAATAGCATTCATCTTTGATTATCCCGTATAAAATAAATTGGTAAGAATCCCTGCATTTTATAACACTTAGAACAGTATTCTTTGGTTAAAATAAGTCCTTCATTGTTCTAATAGTCCTAGTAACAATTGCGCATTATCCTATGCCTAGGCAAGCCTTAGGTAATCCAATTTCTCATAAAATTGGAAACTGCCCCTTTGTGTGTACTGCTTATTGATTAACAAGCTTAAAATCAGTAGGCAAACTGATTAGGACCCTGCTTCTGAGTTATAAAATGAACCTGCATATCTACTATTTTCTGATAATCGCCTAGACATCATGTCTTAGGATACTGTTTAACAATAAGGGCCTCATTTATGTTTGAGTCATGATGTTTATGTGTGTTGTTTGAGGAGGTAAACTTGAGCCTCTAATTGCTCATTTTCTGTCTTATATGCTAAGGTCCCAATTGTTCTTGCATGTTGCCTTAGTATTTTCTCCTTTAAAACCTTAGGGGTCATTCTAGGTCCTAAATTTCCACTTGGACCATTAAGAAGGGACGGGTAATAGCACGCAATAGAGATCGCTAACCAACACTCGCATTAATAACCACTAAGGGGGTGGGAAGGGTAGATATGAGATATGATGACTTCGCGCTAATATGTGACGACCCGGCCCGTCGTCATGTGAGTTACCACCATGTTTCCCCCTTATTGTGTTGCTTTATGTTTCATTATCAGTATTGGGTGCCTTGGAATTTAATTGGAGTAATTTTATTAAGAAATGAGACACTTAATCTCTTTTAAGAAGGCTTAAATTGAAAAAGTCAACCGGATGTTGACTTATGAGTTAGAGGGCTTGGAATTTAATTTCGATGATTCGGTTAGCTCCGGGTGATGATTTAAGTCTTAGGAGCGCAATCGGAAGTAATTTTGGAGGTCCGGTGAAGAAGTTAGCCTATTTTGGCGAAGTTAGTATTTTGGCGATTTCCGGTTGATAGGTGATATTTTGATCCGGGAGTCGGAATAGAATTCCGAGAGTTGCATTAGCTTCGTTAGGTGATTTTGGATATGTCTGCAAATTTTCAAGTCATTCGGACATCGTTTGGACAGGTTTTTGATCGAATATGAGTTTCGGAAGTTTTAAGAAAATTTAAGCTTGAATCCGTGGTAATTTGATGATTTTAGTGTTGTTCGATGGAATTTTGATGATTCGATCAAGTTTGAATAAGGGAATAGATCATGTCTGCGTTTTTGGTTGAGGTCCCGGGGGCCTCGGGGTGATTTCGGATGGCTAACGGGATGAAATTTGGAGTTTAAGGATTTGCTGAAGGATCTGGTATCTGGTATTTCCGCTTCTGCGGAAATGGACCGCAGAAGCGGTTACGGAGAAGTGGGAGAAAGATCGCAAAAGTGGTCTGGGGCTGATTTGGGAAGTCCCGCAGATACGGTTGGATGATCGCAGAAGCGACCCTTGAGGCCTGGGCATTTTTCCGCAAAAGCCACTCCGCAGAAG
Source organism: Nicotiana glauca (assembly GCA_026770625.1). NCBI lineage: Eukaryota > Viridiplantae > Streptophyta > Magnoliopsida > Solanales > Solanaceae > Nicotiana > Nicotiana glauca. The sequence goes on from MU684130.1 coordinate 71,411, forward strand.
CGGATTGGCGACCGCAGAAGCGGTCCTGAGTTTGGCTAAGACCGCAGAAGCGGTCCGTTGGAATTTAAGTAAAACCGCAAAAGCGGTCAGGAATCCGCAGAAGCAGTCCCGCAGAAGCGGTAGCGGGACCGCAGAAGCGAAAATGTCAGAGGGTTTAATGAAATCAGTGTATTCGAATTTCAGAAGTGTAAAATCATTTTGGGGTGCGAACTAAGGCGATTTTCGAGTGATTTTGAAGAGGCTTCAAAGGAAAATCATCAGGTATATATATTTGGACTTGGATTATGTTATTATAGTGCAAAAACATGAATTAATCACTGAAATTCTAGCCAAATTGTAAGAAATTAGGGCTTGGAGCAAAAATTCTAAATTTGGGATTTGAGGGGCCAAGTGTGGTCCGATTTGGGTGTTCTTGGTATGTACGGACTCGTGGCAAGATAAGGAATCCGTGGATGTAAGTTTTGTAAGTTTTCGAGACGTGGGCCCGGGGCTCGGGTTTTGCTAGTTTCGAGATTTTTGTTATATTTCGATTATTTTCGATTGGGTGTTGTTCCATTAGCCTATTATGATATATTTGTACTGATTTTGGCTAGTTTCAATCCGCGTGGAGGCCGGTTTGAGGAGAAAAGGCGTCGCGGGCTAGAGTTTTCGCCGGATCGAGGTGGGTAATATTTGTAAATGATGTCCTGAGGGTTTGAAACCCCGGACTTGCACATCATAGTGCTATATTGTGGTGACTTGCACACCAGGTATGAGCGTGGGATAGAGCACTGTTGGGGATTATGACTTGGTCGGTCCCGATTGTTGATTTCACTGTGTGATTAAATGAAAACTATTTGATGTTATCACGATTTGGACTGATTTTCATGTTTAGGGCTTCGTGCCGAATGTTTGAATCCTTTGGGGATTAAAATCACTATTTTTGCATTACGGTGCACATTTCTATCTCAGTCCAAGGTTTAAAAATATTATTTTGCAAACTCAACCATCTTACTAAGATTTGAAAACTTAATTGATATTTTACTGATATTTTTGCTGAGAACTGCTATGTGACTAGTGCCCAAGGGGCTTATGTGCATTCATGACTATGCATGGATCGGGCTACACGCCGCAGCAGGAGTGATATTTATATTGTGCTTGGACTGTAGGAGCCCCTCCGGAGTCTGAATCCCCACAGTGAGCGCCGGGCGCCCAAATGGATCGGACTACGCGCCGTAGCGGTCATGTGCATTGCATTGCATTCATGCATTGGTATCTGTTTGTACTACGTGGCATGACATTTAGCACTCATATATTATTGGCATACATGTATTACTTGCCTTGTTGACCAGATACCCTGGTGTAAATTGCTAAATAAGTGTTGTGCCCGAGGGGCTAATTTGTGTGCGGACTTGAACTACTTGATGTCGTATTCATGTGCTTAATAGTTAATAAGGAAAGAAAGAGATGTTTTCAAAAGAGGTTTTAAACTGAGTCAGATGTTTTATAAAGGATTTTCATGGAACTACTGCTGTCTAAAAAGTGTTGTATTGTATTTTATAGCATGAGGTAGTGCTCTTACGTGGTTTCTTTCTTCTCAGCATTATTTACTCTTATTACCGCTGAGTTGGAAGTACTCACTTTACTCCCTGCACCATGTGTGCAGATTCAGGTATTTTGGGAGCTTAGCTGAGCTAGTTGCTGCTTCAGAGTTTATTTGGAGTTGTCGAGGTAGCTGCCTGACGTCCGCAGGACCCGACTCCTTCCCTATCTCTTTATTATTTTCTACAGTTTTGATCATTGTAGTATGGATTTTTATTACTCTGTATTGTTAGAGGCTCTAGACTCATGACCCCCAGGTCTTTGGGAGATTATCCAGTTTGGTTTCTATCTGTCACTTAAGATTTTAGCTTTATTGTTGATAATGATATTCAATTAACTGATTTTGAGCTTCATGCTCAGGTTGAGAGTGTAAATGGTCGGGCTTTCCTAGCAGTTGTGTTGAGCACCATCACGACCGGGATTTGGGTTCGTGACAAGTTGGTATCAGAGCCTAGGTTACTAGGCCTCATGAGTCATAAGCCGGTTTAGTAGAGTCTCGCGGATCGGTACGGAGACGTCTGTGTTTATCCTCGAGAGGCTGCAGAACCTTTAGGAAACACTTCATTTTCTTGGAATCCTTATCGTGCGTACTTGATTCAGCATGGGATATAACTCTTGAAATTCCTTCCACACGTCTGTATGTGCACGCGAGCGCTTAGTAGTATATGTGCCTTGATGGCTTGTGAATTCCCGATCGAGGGGCAAGATGTAATCTCCGTAAGTTTCACGTTGGGCCAGTCTGGAGGACTTGAGGCCGAATCTTCGCCTATGGCTTGAGCACCGAGGTGCTGATTTTGCGAGC
>MU684131.1:4960-20378 GCA_026770625.1 Nicotiana glauca
TGCCCGATATATCCAGGGCTACAAATTCAAGTTTAGAAAGATTTGACATTATATAGAAAAAGAAAGTTCGTACCTCAGATACTTTCAAAGTATTTGCTCGAGATGGCAGAGTCTCGTGCTGATAACGTGTTATAAAATAAAGACTATAATGTAAAGACATGTATAGAGAGAAATTGATATATTATTCGAATTCAAACTGATGTACATAATGAACTGAAAACTCTTCTATTTATAGAAGAAAGGAAGCTGTTGTGTAAGCTGCTACTGCAAGCTGCTATTATACCCGATATGGATAATCTTCTACTGAGAACAATATTTATCCATAACAGGGTTCTGAATGGATAAACTTATTGTACCCCAGTATATATAATTTTCTACTAGGGGTAATGATTATCCATAATCGGATACTGAAAGGATAAACTTATTATACTCGGTATGGATAATCTTCTACCGGGGGTAATATTTATCCATTACCGGATACTGAAAGGATAAGCTTCTTTAGGATGCTTATTTCCAATAGAGTACTACATAGATAAACATATTTACGAGAGTGCCATATGGATAAGCTTCTTCAGGAAGCTTATTTACAACGGAATATGAACATCCATAATATAATATATTTATAACACTAATTACTAATTTTGATTTTAAATAATAAAAATGACTTTTTCGAATTTCAAAAATAAATTTACTCCCTGTTGTTAAATTTATGTGTATTCTTTACCGAAAAAGAATGTTAATTTTCTATACTGGAAAATAACGTATCTTTAAAATACTCATTATTCTCTTTATAATTTGTTTGTAGTCACACAAATTTCCAAACTTATTTTAGACTTAAGTTTTAATGCCAAATACATATACAGCTCATTCAATTTGGCACTATTTTTTATTTTGGCACTTTATCTCTGTGTTATTCCATTTTGGCCCTTTAACTCTATTTTATATGTAATATGTTTTATTTAGGCCCTCCAACTATAAGTGGCTAACGGGCCGGGTTGACCCGGAACCGGACCGGCCCGGTTCATAAGGGGCCGGGTGGGCTGGGTTGGGGGGCTAATGTGGTTTGTTCCGTTTAAATTTTTATACCGGTTAACCGGTCAGGATGAACAGTAGACGATACCGGTTTAATCGGCCCGGCACGGACCGGCCCAAACCATGAATATACCATAATATACCATGAATATACTATTAATATACCATGAATATACCAATTATTGTATACCAATTAACATAGTTTAAAATTATTGGAATTTAACATATACTGTATATATTTAGGGTATAAAACTATAAATGTTAAAATCATAGAATATGATGGTAACATATTCTTTTTAAAATATGCTATATATGTGTTATTTTAAGATTTTAAGACAATTTGTGTTATTTTAAATTATTAGACGTATTTATGTTTAATGTTTTAGTTTGTTAGATTAATTTGAAGTATTATTAATTTATTATGCATGAAAATTTAGTTTTGCTATTTTTTGTTAATTTACTTTTTAAATGCAAACTTTAATTTTGTAATTTTGAAATAAATGTAGCACTTGCAATTTATAAGTGCAATTTTTCTCCATCTTTTTTGTATTATTTATATTAATACAAAGTATTAATATAACTTACAATAGTTATAAAAAATTCCAAAAAAAAAATTAAAAATACACTAAACCCTGCCCGGCCCGGCCCCCTCAACCCGTAACTCGTACGGTTCAATTTTTATCCGGATAAACCCGAATTCGTTAAGAACTAACCCGGAACCGGCCCGGACCATAACTCGTACGGGTTCAAAATATACAGGCCCGGCCCGGACCGGCCCGACCCACCCGTTAGCCACCTATACCTCCAACTCTATTTCTTATGTTTCACTTTATCACAAAAGCTGAAATCAGTGCAAAAAATATAGTACGTGTGTATACACAAATATGAGGTGTAATAAATATCCAATTAAATGTTGCCACCTGATTTTTTCATCCATATCAAATTTGTCAATATTAAAATACTCGAACCCAATCGTATTTTTTCATCCATTGTTGCTCCAATATCTTCATTCTCTAAGTTCTAAACCTTTCATCTGTCGATTTCATCCTTAGCCCGTTTAGATGAAATAAACCCACAAAAAATACGGTCAGGTTCAGGTATTTTAATATTGACCCGCTTGATATGGATGAAAAAATCAGGTAATAATATTTAAGTGTGTGTAATATCTGTATATATTACACCTCATATTTGTATATACACACGTGCTATATTTTTTGCAATGATTTTAGCTTTTGTGTTAAAGTGGAACATAAGAAATAGAGTTGAAGGACCGAAATGAAACATGTAAAATAGAGTTGAAAAGCCAAAATGGAACATGACATAGATAGAATGCCAAAATTGAAAAATGATGCCAAGTTGAATAAGCTGCATATGTATTTGGCATTTTTTTTTTACTTAATTAATTTCTTGCATAGTTAAACACCATAATTAGCGTTGTTTGCTTTTCTACTTTGATTCAAAGTTTTGGTGGGAAGTGAAGTGGCATGAAATTCCCGCCAAATCGGTCATGGTTTTGATCCACATAAAATATTTGACGTGGATATTATGCTTGGCCTACAAATGACGGAATTCCAAAAACAAAAGGCCAAAAAGAACAAATAAAAAAAAGATACATAAGAAAATATCATCCACAATCAAGACGGCTTTTTCAAGAAACCAAAGGGCAAAGGAATAAGGTACGATGTGATTTGTTAAAGATACGAGACTAGTGGATAGGAGTATTTTGATATGTGGATCCCCATCTCACACTACATGTCATATTGAAAAATTATATGATCTATACATCATGCGGACGCCTGCAGGACTACCTCGGGATCTCGTGGACTGAAGGATGGCTCCCTGGCTACTGCTGCGCACGGTAAGCTACTCCGGTATCTGCACATAAGTGCAGAGCGTAGCATCAACACAACTGACCCCATGTGCTGGTAAGTGTCTGGCCTAACCCCGACGAGGTAGTGACGAGGCTAGGACCAGACTCTAGAAAAACCTGTGCAATTATATAATATATGGCAGAAAAATAAACAGATAATAAGCAGCTCAAAAGGGAGGGGAAAAATGCTTCGGGGGATATATCAATCTAACAGAAATAAGGAAAAGACAGTACAATATCTACAACAATACAATAATACTACTGTTGCGGCGCGCAACCCGTTCCTTTGTCATTTAACACTGTTGCGGCGTGCAACCCGATCCAATATAATATAATTATTGCGGCGTATAACCCGATCCGATATAATATTTGTTGTGGCGTGCAACCCGACCTAATATATCATTGTTGCGGCGTGCAACCCGATCCATATATAATAATATTGCGGCGTGCAACCCGTTCCAAATATACAGTCAACAATAATCATAATAACCGTCCCGGCAAGGGATCAATAATAAGCTACACTATCCCGGTAAGGGAAACCCAACAGAACAAGTATATACATTCCGGCAAGGGAGAATCAGCTATAACCAATCTTAACTCAACTCTTACTCAGCTCAGCTATTACCATTAATCAATCATAAGCAGATTTCTCGAAAATAAACTAAGTCTTTGCTCTATATCAAGGATTTATCACTATTGCAACCATAGCATCATTCACGAATACAACAAGTATCAATTTAAGACTCACGGTCATGCTCGACACCAACGTATAGATACTCGTCACCATGCCTATACGTCGTACCCAACAAGAAACACATAGCAAATATGACTCAACTCCTAATCCCTCAAGCTAAGGTTAGACCGAACACTTACCTCGATGCTTCAAACTCAAATCAAGCCTCAAGTATAGCTTTACCCCTCGATTCCACCACAAAACCGCTCGAATCTAGTCAGAAATTACTTGAATACATCAAAAAATACTAATTGAATCAATTTGAAGGCATAAAAATAAATTTCTAAAAGTTTTGCTCAAAATTCAAAAATGCCCCCAGGCCCACGTGGTCAAAATCCAAGGTTCGAACCAAAATCCATTTATCCATTTCCCCACGAGTTCGTATCTATGATTTGTTTTGAAATCGGACCTCAAACTGAGGTCCAAATCCCCAAATTTTAGAAAACCTAGGTTCTACCCAAAATCTCCAATTTCACCCATGAAAAACATTTATTTTAAGTGAAAAATATGTTAAATGATGTTAATGATTGAAATAATTGAGTAAAAATTGACTTACAAATATTTTGGGATGAAACTTGTTCTTGAAAAATCGCCTAAGGAGTTGTATTTTGAAAGTGGAGTGAAAAACCAAAAATTTGACTAAGTATGAAATAGCTGGGCCTCAGATATGGGAAATGCGAACTTGGGTTCGCAATTGCGAACCCAGCAGGCTTGGAAAATGCGAGAAATAGTTCGCATTTGCGAACACTGCCCGATTCCCCGACCTTCGCATTTGCGAGAAAAGGATCGCATTTGCGAGCAGCCCTTCACATTTGCGAGCAATGCGAAGCCTGCAGGTCCGGGCACACCAGCAACTTCCCAAGGTAAAAAAATGTAACTCGACACCTATCTAAAACTCACCGGAGCCCTCGGGGATCCCAACCAAACATACACTCAACCTCAAAAATATCCTACGGACTTACTCGTCCGATCAAATTGCCAAAATAACATCATATTCATCGACTCAAGACTCAAAACTCATGATTTCTTCCAAATTTTTCATAAACCATAAATTTTCATTTTTAAGTCCGAAACACGTCAAACGACGTCCGTTTTAAACCAAATTTTATAAAAAAGCACTTAAATCACATATAAGACCTGTACCGAGTATCGGAACCAAAATATGGGCCCGATACCAATACGTTCTAATCAATTTTTATTTCAAATTTCCTTAACAATTTCAGAAAAATAATTTCTTTCAAAAATTCATTCCTCGGGCTTGGGACCTCGGATTTCATTTTCGGGCATACGGCCGAGTCCCATATTTTCCTACGGACCCTCCGGGATCGTCAAATTATGGGTCCGGTTCCGCTTACCTAAAATGTTGACCGAAGTCAAATTTATTCGTTTTAAGATCAAAATTTATCATTTTTCTCACATAATTCATATTTAAGCTTTCTGGTTACGCGCCCGACTATGCACGCAAATTGAGGCAACCCTAAATGTGGTTTTCAAGGCCTCGGAGCCACAGAATGCATGAGGAAACAGGTGATGACCCAAACCCTTTGGGTCATCACATTCTCCACCTCTAAAATAACTGTTCGTCCTCGAACGGACAAAAGAAAGAAGTACCTGAGTCGGGAAATAGATGAGGATAATGGCTCCGCATATTAGACTCGGATTCCCAGGTCGATGCCTCAGAAGGCTGACCTCTCCACTGAACATGCACTAAAGGAAAACTCTTCAACCTCAACTGTCGAACCTGCCGGTCTAGAATAGCCACCGGCTCCTCCTCATAAGACAGATCCTTGTCCAATTGGACAGTGCTGAAATCTAACACGTGGGATGGATCGTCGTGATACTTCCAAAGCATGGACACATGAAAAACCGGATGCACGACTGATAAGCTAGGCGGCAAGGCAAGTCTATAAGTCACCTCTCCCACACGATCGAGAATCTCAAATGGACCAATGAACCTAGGGCAAAGCTTGCCCTTCTTCCCGAATCTCATCACGCCCTTCATAAGCGACACTCGGAGCAATACTCGCTCACCAACCATGAAAGCCACATCTCGAACCTTGCGGTCTGCATAACTCTTCTGCCTGGACTGAGCTGTACAAAGCCTATCCTGAATGATCTTGACCTTATCCAAGGCCTCCTGAACCATATTCGTACCCAATAACCGAGCCTCTCCCGGCTCAAACCACCCTACTGGAGACCGACATCGCCTACCATACAACGCCTTATAAGGAGCCATCTGAATGCTGTACTGGCAGCTGTTGTTGTAGGCAAACTCCGCTAAAGGTAAAAACTGATCCTACGAGCCTCCAAAATCAATGACATAGGCTCGGAGCATATCCTCCAATATCTGAATAGTCCGCTCGGACTGTCCGTCCGTCTGAGGATGAAATGTTGTGCTCAACTCAGCATGGGTGCCCAACTCTCTCTGAACTGCTCTCCAGAAGCGCGAGGTAAACTGCGTATCCCGGTTCGAAATGATAGATACCGGCACCCCATGGAGGCGAACAATCTCCCGGACGTAAATCTCAACTAACCTCTCGGATGAATAGGTGGCTGCAACTGGAACAAAATGCGCTGACTTGGTCAGCCTACCAACAATGACCCAAACCGCATCAAACTTCTTCCAGGTCAACGAAAGTCTAGTAACAAAATCCATGGTAATCCTCTCCCACTTCCACTCGGGAAGCTCAATCCTCTGAAACAGTCCACCAGGCCTTTGATGCTCATACTTAACATGTTGACAATTCAAACATCGAGCCACATATGCCACTATATCCTTCTTCATTCTACACCACCAATAGTGCTGCCTCAGATACTGATACATCTTCGCGGCACCCGGGTGAATAGAATACTGGGAACTATGAGTCACCGCTAAGATCAACTCTCGAATCCCATCAACATTGGGCATACAAACTCGCCCCTGCAATCTCAAAACGCCATCATCATCTAAGGTCACCTTCTTGGCACCTCCACGCTGCACTGTGTCTCTCAGGACACACAAATGGGGATCATCAAACTGCCGATCACGGATACGCTCCAATAATGAAGAACGAGCAACCGTGCAAGCTAACACTTGGCTAGGCTAAGAAATATCCAACCTCACAAATCGATTGGCCAAAGCCTGAACATCCAAAGCAAGCGGTCTCTGGTTGACCGGAATATAAGCAAGACTCCCCATGCTGGCTGACTTCCTACTCAAAGCATCGGCCACCACATTGGCCTTTCCCTGGTGATACAAGATAGTAATATCATAATCTTTAAACAACTCCAATCACCTCCTCTGCCTCAAATTTAACTCTTTCTGCTTGAACAAGTACTGAAGACTCTTGTGATCAATGTACACCTCGCACGTCACACCATATAGATAATGCCTCTAAATCTTCAAAGCATGAACAATGGCTGCCAATTCTAGATCATGAACCAGATAATTTTTCTCGTGGATCTTCAACTGCCTCGAAGCATAGGAAATGACTCTACCATCCTTCATTAATACTGCACCAAGACTAATACGGGAGGCATCATAATAGACTGTATGAGGCCCTGAACCTGTGGGCAAAACCAATACCGGTGCCGTAGTTAGAGTTGTCTTGAGCTTCTGAAAGCTCGCCTCACACTCGTCTGACCACCTGAACTGGGCACCCTTCTGGGTCAATCTGGTCATCGGGGATGCAATAGGCCGATCTTATTGATGGCTGTCCGACCTCGACCTTATTGATCATTGCCCGACCTTGGCCTTATTGATGATTGTCCGACCTCGGCCTTATTGATGACTATCCGACCTCGGCCTGGCTGATCTTGACCTGTCCGAACTCGGCCTTATTGATGACTATCCGCTCTCGGCCTGTCCGACCTCGACCTTATTGATGATTGTCTCACCTCGGCCTTATATCTCCGTGTACCGAATTTCTCTGATCTAATTTTGACCCATACGCTATGAAGTTTATATTTGTCATTCTTAAACTTCTTGTCCAACTCCTTTAGACTTATCAAGTAAATTCTTTAAGATAATATTTGATTTACAAGAATATAATAATTTCTGCATAAGCAGAGAAAATTATAATTTGAAACGACCAATCAAAACCAATAAAGATATCAACTGAAAACTGAGAAAACAAAGATAATAGAAAAATAGGACAACAGATTCCGTTCAGGTACATGATTGATTCTTTAATTAAAGTTAATAAAGCAAAGCAATTTTCTCTCATATTCTTGTGTAGATTGGGAATACCGATTTCATTAAGGTTGATTATGATCAGCGAGCTCCATGAATACCTAAAATGGATTGAAATCTTTGACCCGCTCCGCTTAACATTTTTCATTTTCCAACCCGTCTCGCCCTGCATTAGCTTCAAATCCGTCCCGCCCCGTCCCATTGCCATCTCTAGGTAAATAATTTATTAATAAAGACGACTTTATATTTAGGACTTGTACACCGTCCTTGTTTGATACGCTACTATATATGCGTATTATTTTTTACCAATGTACTTAGACATCATTTTATGTTATGTGCGCTCTAAATTGAAAGTCCAGTCCTAAGAGTGCATGGGAGAATATAATTTTGTCGTTTTATTTGGTCTTTAACGGTTAATCCTAAAGTTATCAAGAGCTAGTATATACTTTTGGTTTGAGTTAGACTCATAATTAACTTTTCTTACACAATGATTTATTATTAATGACAAGTACTTCAACTATCTTCTAATATTAAAAGAAGAGGAGAGTGTAGCGGTTTTAGTAGGTTTGGACCTATAATATTACGGTTAACAACAATGCCAAATCCAATTTGAACACAATATGTGGGGTTTGAGGAGGGTAGTATGTACGCAGACTTTACCCTTACCTAATGCAGGTAGAGATGTTGTTTCCAATAGACCCTCGGCTCAGGAAGGGCAAAAAGAAGAAGAGGGAAGCAAGGAAGGAAGAAAAATGGAAGAGACAAAAAAGGGACGGATAAAGAATAAATAGTATCAAATAATAGCAACAGGGAATACAATACATGCGGTGAACAAACCGCATAACGTAATAAAAATTTAAGAATATGAAGAGACACGCATGCTACTAAGCCTATCGGTGAACACCATAAACTACCGACTAACCTTTTACCTTAATCCTCGACCTCCACACCCTCCTATCAAGTGTTATGTCCTCAGTGAGCTGAAGCAGCGCCATGTACTGTCTAATCACTTCTCCCCAGTACTTCTTAGGCCCACCTCGACCCCTTCTCAAACTCTCCATGGACCACCTCTCACACCTCCTGACAGGGGCATCAATGCTTCTTCTCCTAACATGTCCGAACCATCTCAGCCGTGACTCCCGTATCTTGTACTCCACGGAGGCTACTCCCACGCTGTCCCGAATAGCTTCACTTTTAATCATATCTCGCTTGGTATACCCCACACATCCATCTCAATATCCTCATCTCTTCTACTCTCATCTTCTGTACGTGGGAGTTTTTGACTGGCCAATATTCAGCTCCATACAGCATAGCGGGTCGAACCACCATTCGATAAAACTTACCCTTAAAGTCTTAACGGCACATTCCTGTCACATAGGACACCGAAAGCGAGCCTCCACTTCATCCACCCTGCTCTGATGCGATGTGTGATATTTTTGTCAATCTCCCCGTTACCCTGGAGAATAGACCCAAGATACTTAAAACTCGCTCTCTTGGGGATAACTTCAGCATCAAGCTTAACATCTATGTCTGCATCATGGCTCTCACTGAATTTGCACTCCAAGTATTCTGTCTTGGTTCCACTCAGTTTGAAACCTTTAGATTCCAAGGTTTATCTCCAAACCTCCAACCTCGCGTTAACTACGCTACACATCTCATCAATCAACATTATATCATCGGCAAATAGCATGCACCAAGGCACCTCCCCTTAGATGTGATGCGACAGTACATCCATCGCCAAGGCAAACAAAAATGGGCTAAGACCCGATCCCTGGTGCAACCCCATCACCATGGGGAAATGGTCCGAGTCACCACCCACAACCCTCACCCGAGTCTTATCGTCATCATACATATCGTTAATTACCCTAATGTACGCTACCGGAACGCCGCTAACCTCCAAACACCTCCACAGGACCTCACTCGGAACTTTATCGTATGCCTTCTCAAGATTAATAAACACCATATACAGATGCTTCTTCCTCTCCCTGTACTGCTCCACTAATCTCCTTACTAGATGAATCACTTCCATAGTCGAACGCCCCGGCATGAATCCAAATTGATTCTCGGAAATAGACACGCACCTCCTCACCCTAGCCTCCACCACCCTCTCCCAAATCTTCATAGTGTGACTTAATAACTTGATATCCCTATAATTATTGTAATTTTGAATATCACCCTTGTTCTTGTAAAGCAGAACCATCGTAATCCACCTCCATTTTTCAGGCATCTTCTTTGTCTTAAAAATAACATTAAACAACCTAGTGAGCCACTCCAAACCTACCCGCGCCGCGCTCTTCTAGAATCTACCGGAATTTTGTCTGGCCCCGTTGCTCTGCCCCTGCATATCTTACGCATCGCCTCTTCCACCTCCTCTACCGTAATCCGCCTACAGTACCCAAAATCCCGCCGACTCTCGAAGTGCTCCAACTCACCCAGAACAATGCGTCTATCCCCCTCCTCGTTCAACAATTTATGGAAGTATGTCTGCCATCTTCTTTGTGCCTCGTCCATCAATATTTTTCTATCCTCGTCCTTGATGCACTTGACTTGGTCTAAGTCACGGGCTTTCCTCTCCCTCACCTTGGCCAACCGATACAACCTCTTGTCCCCGCATTTTCCCTCGAGCTCCTCGCACAAATGAGCAAACGCTGCGTTCTTAGCCGTCGTAACTGCTAACTTTGCCTCTTTCTTTGCCTTTGTGTAACACTCCCGATAAGTCCTTTTTTCTTCTCGTTTGTACGCTCTGCTAGCTTCAAATAAGCATCTTTCTTATCAAATAATTTTATCATTGTTGAATAGGAATAAATCTAACGGAAAAGGGTTCAAAATGTCCCTAAACTATTGGAAAAGGTTTAAAAAAATCCTTCATCCACCTATTGGACTAATAATACCCCTCCATTTACTTTTTTAGTTCAATTATGCCCTTTGACTGTAAAGTCAATGCTAAATTAAAAATTATTATTATTCTTTTTGTAAAACTTAAAAAAAATTACAAAATATTTTTATTTTTTTAAACTAATGCACCAATATTACACTAATTTAGTAAAATCTTCTTATCTTTTTTTTTTTCCAGTTTTTACAACAAAAAAAAAAGATTCTTTTTTTTTTCCAATTTTTCAAAGCATTTTTTTTGTAAAAACTGAAAAAAATATTTTGATAAAATATTTTCATTTTTTTAAAAACTGAAAAAATATTTCAACAAAATATTTTCGTTTTTCAATTTTTTTAAAGAATATATATATATATATATATATATATATTTTTTTTTTTTAAAGAAAAAATAATTTTCAAAAACGAAAATATTTTGTTGAAAATATTAATTTCAGTTTTAAAAAAAAGAAAATATTTTATTAATTTTTTTTTCTGTTTTTACATTTTTTTCTATTTTTACGAAAAAATTACTTTAAAAAAACTGACAAAAATAAAATAAAATAAAATAAAAAATATTTTCTGTAAAAATTGAATTATTTTTTGTAAAAAATATAGAAGACTTTTCTACATTAGTGTACTACTGGTGTAATAGTTTAAAAAATAAAACTTGTCACGACCAAAAAATCCATCCGAAGGAGTCATGATAGCACATGGTCTTTAAACTAGGTAAACCTAACATTAATTGAAATAACATTGATATTTATTAACTTCAAATGAAATTTCTCTAAACAATTTACAATTCCCAAAATTGGTAGTATAAGTCACAAGCCTTTCTAAAAGTAGTTATATAAAATAAATACATCAATGTTCCGAAAGAAAGTGAACAAATAGAAATAAGTACAATTGAAGGTGAATCTGAGGACTTCGAACGTTGCAATAGGTTTACCTTGAGTTTTCACACAATGAATAGCTACTATAGATTAAATACCTGGATCTATACACAAAAATGTATAGAAGTGTAGTATCAGCACAACCGACCTCATGTGCTGGTAAGTGCCTGGCCTAACCTCGGTGAAGTAGTGGCGAGGCTAGGATCAGATTACCAAATAAACCTGTGCAATATAGCGTACAAAATAATAAGAAGCAGATAACAATGGTGGCAACAATGATCAACCAGTAATATAAATAGCAGGTAACAAGAACAACATAAATATTTCTCAACAAATAATAAATACAAGTGCAATCAATTAATCAAGTCATTCAAATATAAATCTTTCGCCTATAAATCCTTCAAGTAATAATCTCTAAGATAATATGATTTTCAATAAATATAATTCGAATATATTTCCTTTCGAGTAAAAGTCACTTTCTGACGCTTTATTTCATAATCATAAATAATATAGGTCTCAACCCACTTTCATATTTTCACGGCACCTCGTGCCCACATATTTTTGTCTCATTTTGCACAACAATATACTCATATTACTTAGTTCATAGGTTCCATAACCCAATATAATTAAGAATGCTCAAGGAGCCTCATTCACTTAACATAAAGTAGAGTACAACTTTCAACCCAAATAGGAAATCAACAAGAAAAGATGAAGTTATTTTTAGAAATTATTTGATAAAAAAAATAACCTTTTAAATTAAAGTACAATATCGAATGAAATAATACGAGAAATCAATAAATCAAAATATAGAAGATTTGACAACTTGTAATTCGATTCGAGGTGCGATTCGTAGTTTGAATGTGTTTAATGTGATTTGAGACCTCGAACGGGTCCGTGTTATGTTGCAGGACTTATTGAGTATATTGAATTATTATGACTAAATTTGAAGCTTCGGACGAATTCGCGAGGCAAAAGCTTGTTGGAATTTTGAATTGGTTGCAAAGCGAGGTAAGTATTTGGTCTAACCTTAGCTTGAGGGATTAGACGTTGTGCCATAATTGTTATGTGTTATTTGTCGAGTACGACATATAGGCATGGTGATGAGTATCTATACGTCGGTGTCAAGCATGACCGTGAGTCTTATACTTTGATTAATGTGACTCCTATTTGACTTAACTGAAGAGTTTTGCCTCTCCTATTGTTATGTTATATTTTCATAACTACTTGACTCGTGTTGATTTCCTTATTATTGACTTGTATATTGTGGGATCGTTGCTACGTGTTAGTTTTTCCGTTATTGAACTGTTTTCTTTATGCCAGTATTCTTTTCTGTGGTTATTCCTTTGAGCTGGTTCTACCATTCTCTCGTGATTTATAGCCCCTGAGTTGATTTACTTGTATTATTGTCATTTGTTGTTGTTATATATTTTGCGGTTATGTTCGATCTTTCTGTTATGATGTAACTATTGATTTTGTTGGTTGCGTTGTGAATTTATTTTGGGACTACGGATGTGGGATTCCGGTAGCTCCCTTGTTTGTTTACTTTGGGACTACGGGTTAGATTCTCGGGAGATTCCTCTGTACAGTTATATGGAACTACGAGAATGCACCTGGTAGATTCTCCCAGTATTGGATATTTATATTTGGGGTCTACATAACGGTATCCTGGGAGATCCCCGATTGTTATCTCTATGCTGAGCTGTACTCCTTCCATGATTATTTTGTCTCCGTCGTAATTGTTGTTATCAATTCAAGTGTTTTAATGGTTTAGATTTCTTTACGGCTGTGATCCTTTGTGTATGAATTCATTGTGTTAACAATAACTCGCCCTATTGTTTTATATTCCTAAAATATAATTTTTTAAGTTTTACAAAAAAAATAATTATTATTTTTAATTTAGCATTGACCTGAACCCAAAAAGTGGATAAAAGGGTATTTTTAGCTTAATATATAAATAAAAGGTATTTTTAAATCTTTTCTTATAGTTTAGGGACATTTTAGTCCCTTCTCCGCTAATGGAAAATGGGCACCTATAGTAGTTTTGTAAAGGTTTTACACTAGGAATTAATTAAGAAGTAAAAATAATTACGTATGTGAGTAAAAATTTAATACTGTTTTATTTTTTGTTTGGTAGTAGAATAGGTTATTCCAGAATTAAAACATGCATTAATAGTGACAAAAAGAGTTGACAAGAATCTCTTTCTCCTAATATATTAGTATTATATATTCTCTATTTTCATTTCCTCTCTACTATTTTGTCTGCTTTCGTGGTTAATTTATAACTAAATTTATATAAATAACAAAATGGGGCATCACATTATACACTCAAACAAAGTCTGTTATCGGAATTGGGAAGATGTCTTTTTCCGGCTCGCCGGAAACGACCAATCACCGGTTACTTCTTCTCCATCGCCTTCCAAGTTTCAAAACCATGTTCTTTTCCAAGCTCCGAACCCGTTACAGAATTCTCGACCCGTTCGACGAATCCGACCCATCATTTCTCCACCTCTCCAGCTCGGTTCGGCTCATGCTCTGTGTGGGTCCCACTCCGGTAACTTCCGAAACCTTGGATTCTTACCCTTCCTTAGAGTGCATCGTGGGTACTAGCGCCGGCTTTGACCACTTTGACCTCGCCGAGTGTCGCCGCCGTAACATCCGCGTCACCACCGCTGGAGATTCATTCTCCGATGACGTTGCTGACTTCGCCGTCGGCCTCTTGATTGATGTCCTACGTGGCGTCTCTGCTGCTGACCGGTTTGTTCGTGCTGGTTCTTGGCCTGTCATAGGAGAGTTGAGTCCTCTCGGTTATAAGGTCAGTATTTTCTTTCTACATGCTGGAACAACTTCATGATTCATGATCAGGTCCTGTTTCTCTTTATTTTTAATTAAAAAATTAGATTCTCTATTTCTCCAATGAGTTTTAATGTTTTATTCTCCATTGATTTGATTATGGTCAAAATTGAAACTTTTCCAAAGTATCAACTTAGTTGAACAGTGTGCCATTGTCTTATGTTTCTTTTAAAAATTAAGCAGGTATCAAACTGAGTTCCATAAGATATTGTAAATGGTGAACTAAGTAAAATGAAGATATTCTCGTGTATGTTTTCTATATCGTTTTACTAATGTGCTACTTGAGCTGGTAAAGGAGTTGTGGTTTTCTTACACAGGTTGGTGGAAAACGAGTGGGAATTGTAGGTTTAGGGAGCATCGGTACAAGGGTTGGTAAGAGGCTAGAGGTCTTTGGCTGCAGCATTGCCTACACCTCGAGAAGGATGAAGCCTAATGTTCCGTTTCCTTTCCATTCTAATATTCATGACCTTGCCATTAACAGTGATGTTCTGATTCTTTGTTGTGCTTTAACGGAAGAAACACACCACATAATTGACAAGGAGGTGCTGACTGTCCTCGGGAAGGAAGGTATCATCATAAATGTTGGACGAGGGGCGCTCGTTGATGAGAAGGAATTGGTGGAGTTTCTGAAGAGAGATGAGATTGGAGGTGCTGGTCTTGATGTTTATGAAAATGAACCCCATGTGCCGGAAGAATTGTTCGGGTTGGATAATGTGGTGCTGTCTCCACATCTTGCTGTTTTAACTCCTGAGTCTATGGAAGCACTTGAAGAGATATTTACTTACAACTTAGAAGCTTTCTTTTCAAATAAACCCTTGCGTGCACAAATTGAATATGAATGATGGAATTTTCTGATCAACATGTAAGTGTACATTCTATCATGAGAAATTTACTGCTGTGGTAAACTTTATTAATTTTCTGCACCATGTTGAGCATCACTCTAATCTCCAAAGAAATGTGCTGAACATGAGAAAAATGATGTATGTGTGTGTGACGGGGGG
>MU684131.1:22015-40988 GCA_026770625.1 Nicotiana glauca
GGGGGGGGGGGGGGGGGGGTTGAGGGATGGTTTTTTTCCTATGCAGCATCTTAGACCAAGGGGGATAATGTTTTTTCTTTTGTTGATGAAGTAATTATAGTTTTATTGATGAAAGCATCCAGGGGATGCACAAAAACTGGTGTAGCTCATATACAAGGGAATAAGTTTTCTTGAAACTTAAGAGATATGTTTACTAAATAAAGACATTGCAGAGGACACAAAATCATGGATCACTTTTAACTTCAGGACAAGCATAAATTGTTTGAAAATTTCTTCACATAAAACCATCAGAGTGACAACAAGAGAAGCTATTTAGATTCTTCAGCAGCAGCATCCTGATTATCCTTCTTGAAGACTTTGTGCTCAGCAACAGGATTCTTTTCATCCTCCTTGAGGACTTTTTGCTGAGCAACAGCATCCTGATCATCCTTCTTGAAGGGTTTGTGTCCAGCAGCAGAATCCGGGTCATCCTTCTTGGAGACTTTGTGTTCAGCATCAGCATCCTGATCATCCTTCTTGAAGAGCTTATGGGCCATATGCTGTGCAAAGGTGCGAGGTGGGAATCGTGGTGGCTCAGCCTCAGTGATAGTCTCAGGTAGGGGCTTAAGGATGATCTTCTCCTTTGGCGGCTCACAGAAAATCGCCCATGAGATTCTTACTTTCTCTTTATTCACAACCCCTCTGTGAAGAATGCTTTTGTACTTTCCATTGCTTAGGATTTCAAGGGTGTCCCCAATATGCATGATTATGGAATTAGGCACACACTTTGCCGTTACCCACTGTCCTTCATAGAAAAGTTGTAACCCAGGCACCATATTGTGGAGGATAAAAGTCAGTGCACTCACATCAGTATGAGCTTCAACGCCAAGTGCTAGTTCTGGTTGGGGGCATTTGGGGTAGTAGTTAATCTTCATTTGAAGCAGCAGGTCCTCCTTGCCTCCGACTTCCTTCTCTAGTCTTCCTTCTTCTAGTCCCAGCCCAATAGAAAGCACTGCCAAAATCTTTGTAGCTAGGTTCCTAATCTGTTTGGCATATTCACTCGTTGCTGGACTGCAAGTTGGAAATGTTTAGTGGTCAGTGAAGCAGTAAAAGTCCTAGAGACCAGGGTTGAAATTTTGGCATAAACAAAAAATATTAGGTGATCTCTTCCTATCTGCCAACCCTTGTTGAACAAAGTTATCCAACACCTAAGCTGGTGGGAGGTAGTAGGTTATCGGTGGATTAGTCGCGGTGTGCACAGGCTGACCCAGACACCACCCAAAGGGAAAAAAAGATTGAAAATCTGCAATTATGAAATTATAAGAAGCTTACATGTAGTCAGTAGGGATTTTAGGCCAGATGGATAAGTCCCACTTGTCCTCAGGGAAAACGCAATGGAAGAAATAATCCTCCCATTCAAGCTGACCACAAGCACTATTTGCTAACTTGCTGCCATAGCCTTGGACATTGCCAGAGGGTTGGTCATTAGCGTACTTCTCCTTTTCTTCAACAGGTTGATCAAAGAAGGTCTCTCCAGCAACCTTGACGCGATCAATTAGCTGATCTGATATGCCATGGTTAACAAGGTGCATAACACCCCACTCCATAGCTGCTTTCTTCAACTCTTTGTGGCATTTCTCTCGAATTTCCTTGTCCTCTGAGTCGATTTCTTTCAGATCAATTGTCGGTACTTGAGGTCCTTCATCTTTCTTCTCTTCCTCAAATATGTTTCCTATTCCATTTAACTCTTCTTGTGGCCTCACATACTCTTTAGGGATGGCCTGAATTCCACTTTTAGCCAAGCTTTCAACTCTTGAAGGAGTTGGAACTACTGCACTTATCATCACCATCTCTGTATTATTCTTGCTTTTTCTCTCTCCCTTTTATTATAGTTTGATGCTGTAGTTGAGGTTTATATATGGATGGGAAAAAAGGGTAGGTTCTCTTGAGTTGACTGGAAAGTAAAGCTTATGATTTCTTGTAGATATAACATGCATGTTTTTTAGAATTCAACAACCAAGCATGCACGTGACTCATAGCTAACCTAGTTTTGGTTAAGGTTTTTAGTTTAGTTTTACCTATCAAATCTCGATGCCAGGACTAGAATGGTGGTTGGGACACAATTCTATGATGTTATCTTTAGACACAAACGACTGGTGGCTGGGAACTACTGCAGCTCCATGTTTATTCCCTATACTGTTTTTCATTGACATCCTTGCTCTAGTTTAATTCTTTCTATTGCAGGTCCACATAATATGTTTTTAAAGTTCTTGCGCACTCCTTAAAAAAATATTAATAGCCTTAATTGTACGTGTTTTTGTCTAAATTACCCTTGATCTCTCGTTATACTTCACTTAATTGACAATTCATTAATTGGAACAGTTACAATAACTGTTGTTCTATTATTTCTTTTCATCTTCTGGAGCCGAAGATATATCGGAAACAACCTCTCTACCCAAGAGTAGAGGTAAGGTTTTCGTACACACTACCCTCTTCATCCCTTGTGGAATTATACTAAGTTGTTATTGTTGGAACAGTAAGAATAAATTTGGGGAAAAAAGTAAAAAAAGTATATTACAAAAAAAAAGGTCTTCTTGTTTTCTAAGCTGTTTTAAAACAAATTCAATTTGCCAAATGACTAATATATGGGACCACAGGGAGTATACAATAATTATCAAGTTACTTGAAAGTCCAATGCCAGTAACTTTTATAAAAAAGGTATGCAGGTAAGATGGTAAAAAAGGGTAGTTTGCATGTAATAAATTAATAAGATCAAATTGTTTTTACAGTATAGTTTATTTAGTTCAACAAAGGAATAGTTTACAACATGGTCCAGGCACTTTCTATGCAAGAAAGAAACATGCTGAGCAAAATACGAGGTTCAAGGTTTCCAAATATGGGTTTGCCCGTATACTAAAAATAGCCGGTGAATGAGTAATATATGTAAAATTCATATATAATATGTGAATAATTAATGTATAATCTATATATACCGGCTAGAAAGAATAAATAGTGATTCTTACCGTCTATTTGTGTAATAATCCCTTTTTTTTTTAATTTTTTATATAGAAACAAAATAAAGCAGCCTCCCCTCACCCTTCGATCTGTCCATTTCACGCACTCAAAGATTCTTTGGGGTATTATGAGCCCGTTTGGATTAGCCGAAAAAAGTAACTTTTAAGCACTTACTTAAAAAGCACCTTTAAAAATGGCCTAAACTTAAACTAGCACTTAGCATCGAAGCTCATACTGATGTGAGTGCACTGAACTTACTTTCATTCTCCACAATATAATACAATTCTGCAAAACTCACCGCAAAAACTTATAATAAAGAAGGCCAGTAGCACTTTCTTCTTGTACAAAATATATATTCCAATATTTGCAAACTCACCACCATCTTTGTATGAATATTAAATTCTCTCTTGTCTTTAGATTTTTCTCCCACTGTGTTATACTTTGGTGCTCTATGTAGTTGAGGTTTATATTATGGGTGAGAAAATTAAATAGGTAGGTTGTCTTGAGTTGACTGGAAAATAAAGCTTAATTAAATTTTCTTGTAGATATCATGCATATTATGTTCTGTAGAATTCAACAACCAAGCATGCACGTTGACTCATAGCTCTAACCTTGTTTTGGTTAAAGGTTTCTAATTATCTAATAATTGTTAGTAAATGGAGTAATAGATGTGGCTCTATATAATGCGGGTAAAATTATCAAATATGTTAAGAAAGCCCTATAAATGGTTTATACATTTCGGTTAATGCTGATACAGTACTATTAATTACTTTACCATTAATAGTCATCTTGTCTCAGAGCCGATTGTACATGGCTACACTTTAAGGGATCATTTGGTACGGAAATAAGGGATAATAATATCAGTGTTAGATGCGAGATTATTTTATCCTGCTTTTGATTTTTAAATTCATGATTAACAATCTCAGGATTAATTAAACCCACTATTGGATATTATTCTATATCATAGAATTTCTATCCCACATTGAGGGTGGGGTAATGTTTATTGAGAAAAGCCTCTTTACCTCACATGGGAATAATGTTTGTGTATACACTATCCTCTTCAGACCTCACTTTTAGAACTATACTGGAATAATTGTTGTTGTTGTAGTATTGAGAGTGAGATAATAATCCCGGGATAAACACTAAAATGACAATGATGCCCTTCTCCAAGGATCTTCCTTCAAAGTCTTTAAACAATCCGAAGTTAAAATTTAAAATAAAAGTGCATCCCACCGTATCCGGTATACATCAAACACCTTGTTTATATTATACTCTATATATTCCATCTTTAGTCCAATGAACTAAATATCTTTCAATAAAATATACTCATTAAATAATTCCATCATTATTTAATGAAAAAATTTCACATTAGAACAACTGAACTTCATACTTTTCAATTTTATAGCTCATATTTTAATTTACAACCAACTAGCTCAAAAATAATAGGCTAATACTCAACATTGAATTCCAATAGGTTCTCGAAATTATTAGCTAATTTTTAAAAAAGATTGCTCAAGCTTTTAAGTTAATTTTTGAATTAGTAACTGTGACTCAATTATTAGTTCAACAAACCAAATTCATTTGGGTGGTAAAAATTAGATTTTTAACAAGCTTAAATATGTGGATTTAAATTCCGAATTTGATTTTGTAAAAAATTTGGAGTGGGTATTAATTAGGCTTGTTAGAAATAGTATATAGCGGTTGTATATAAAATTTGAAGTCATTTAATGGAGATTTGGACTGGTTTTAAAAAGAATTACAATTGAAAATCGTGGAAGAAGTTCATGTACAAACGCTTGTATAAAGGTGTATAAGATGAGTTTATACACAATTATACAAGATTATACAAAATTATACAACAAACTGACTTCGTCTTCTTCCTTGTGTCTTTTCTGAAATTTTACTCAAATCTACTCCAAATCACTTCAAGTTTAAATTTTGAACTCTTTTTGATATTTTCAATCAATTGGAACAACATCCAATCCAAAAATCTAACAAACTCAAAAAATTTTATTTTCGAAAGCAAAACTTTGAATGACCTTCAGTGGTTGACTTCTAATTTTTAATTTTCCTATATTGCAATCAGGTAACACAGGGAGAGAAGCTGTAATGGCGGACGACCCCTTGAAGCATATGTAGAAGATGTGAGAAGAAGAGAGAGTGAAAGGTAGGGGTATTCAAACCGAACCGGAAAACCGCACCAAACCGAAAAACCAAACCAAACCGATTAAAAAATCCGACTAGGTTTGGTTTGACTTGGTTTGGTATTGAGTTAAAAAATCCGAACCAAACCGACATATAAATATATAAATTTTATTTATATTTTTAAGTCTTTATAGTGAATTTTCTTTAAAAAATATTGAAATATTTGGAATCATCTCATCTATTAACCTTGAAAGTGTAAATTAATGAAAAATTATTATTGGACGACTAAGAAAATAAATATCATGTGTTACTAAAAAAATTCTCCCATAAAAATATTTTAATAGATCATACGTTTGTCAATTTTTTTCCATATTTACTAAACATATATTCACTTATCAAAGCTTTATCTATAATTTTAACAAAGTAAGATTGAAATAATATTCATGTAACAAAAAAACCCGAAAACCCGAAAACCCGACAAAACCGAACCAATCCAAACCGATATAGTTGGTTTGGTTTGGTTTTGATAAAATCTGAACCAACCCGGTCCATGTACACCCCTAGTGAAAGGAATGGTTGAGAGAATATATATTTAACTCTATAACTTTTAGAAACAATAGTTGTAAGAACACAGATTTTGAATTTGCTAGTGTTTTCAAAATATGTACAATATAGGTTAGGTCAGGTAAAACTAAAAAATATAGGTCATTTTTTATTATGATGTGAAGCCATCTGTATTTTCTTGTAATTCTTTCTTATTTAATCCCCGTTTTATAATTCCATCACTAGAATCCCGAGATAACTTATTCTCTTACCAAATGACTCATAATTGTCTTTAAGATAAGCCTAGCCTTCAAGTGACTACTACATTTCTTATGGGCTTTTGCACTTGGTCCAGTGAAAATTACTCTACTATATTCTGGGCCTTACGTTTTCCAATATATTTGAAATTTTCCTTGTCGTAATAGTTTTTCTAAAAAACATAGCCGTTTATCCTTAGAAACGAAAGAGGGTCAAATGTCTTCAACGTATTAGAAATGGCTCAAATTTTCCCGCCTTTCATCTATTGAATTATTTAAGGGTTTGGTCTAGTATACATGTCCTACTATATGAGATTACACTGAATTTATTGTTGTTATTATTGGTCTAGTATCCATGTGGATCAATAAATTAATGTCGCCTATTTAGTTAAAAGTTGAAATTTTTACCTTATATAGCAAATGTTAACACCTTATTTATTTTAAATAAATACTACTATTTAAAAAAATTATATTCTATAGATACCTTTTAATGTTTATAGCAAAATATTTAATTTTGGTTACCTCCTAACCCTAAGCCAGTAAATACGCTACTCAGTTACACTATTTTCTTTCTCTCTCTATTTTGATACATGACATTCTCTTCCCTCGTTCACTGAAAACACGATGATCAATCTCAAAATTCATCTCACCCACGTTACCTACCATTAGTCAAAAACGGTGTTTTTGCCTCTTTCTCTTCACGATGCTTAGACTATAGTGTGCGATGGCGAAATAATGGGTCTCGAGGTTGCTCAAATGAAATCAATTTGCATTCTAGCAGGCTTTTGATGCTGAAAGTTGTTCAAATGGAATTCTTCCCTTCCACCATTGACAAGCTCTTGTAGGTTGTGTGCTGGGGCCGTCTGAGGACGATAGAGCTCCACTGGCTTTACCGGCTTCACATTACTGAATTGCGCCCAAGAAGCAACATGCATTCCATCTAGGGTTTCGTCAATCTCTATCTGAAAATGGCATCTTCAACGGCGGTTTCGGCACCCCTTGTTGCTCCTTCATCTAAAACCAAGACAAATTCCTCTCACCCATCTCAAAATTTCTGTTAATATATTTCAATGTATTTTCAACTTATCACGCTGTATTTTTATGTATTTCATTATTTTTTTTCCATTGTAATTCAATGTTCTCATTGTATTCCACGTATTTAATTGTATTCACTATCTTTTTTTCATTATATTTAAATGTATCCCGCTGTATTCTATGTATTATATGCCATGAATATATTCATATATTTTTTTAATTAATATAATTTATGTATTCAGATGTATTATATAATTTCTCTGAAGATTGTTATGTTTTTGGGTATTTTCCGGTTGAGAATCTTTTTTATAACCGGAAATGCAAAACTCGTGTGTTATAATTGAGTTTGTTGAGTTATATTAGTAGTCTATTATGTTAATTGATTCACTTCCCGTTTAAAAACAGTGTAATCCCCTATTTCACGCCGTGAATACAGTCAAATACAATAATATGTCCAGCTGTAATTCCATGTTTCACGCCATGAATACAGTCGAATACACTCGAATACAACAATTGATTAGTTGTACTTCTCTGATTAATGCCTATTTTTGCTACTGTATTCATAAATACAGTAGTTTAAATACATCTTATAACAACAAAAAATATATCTACAATTCGTAATATAGATATCTATACATAACTAATTACCACTAAAAGAGAGTGCTTACGAAAACTTCTCTTAAAAGTTTCCCATATGCCATCTCATACTTCCGTTAAAGAAGAGGTATTTTTAACCCAAAAATTAACTTTAAGGGCAATAGAGATCCAATAGGTGAATGCAAATATGCTATTGAGTTAAGTGAAAGGAACTATAATTGCTTGATTGGCTGCTTCTGCCTATTCCTTTCTTTCTGTGTTCTTAGCTGTGATTATTGAAAGAAAAAATAGACTTAGTATTTACGAAAAAAGGTTAACTGTGTCCTTCTACTGTTAAAAATTAGTTATAAGTATCTTCCGTTATTATCCATTTTAATATTTTTATCATACCTAAGTGACCAATTTATAAAAACACGTGTCAACATCTTAAACAACCTAACTATTTTTCCTCTAACCCACCTAAACATTTTCCCTCTAATCCACCCGTTCAGCCCCAAACCAGAAAAGCCCCCAATCATTCAACAATCACAAAATCATTTCGCGAATTTAGGCATTGATTAGTACTATTCGAACAAGATTCACAACAGTTTGAAAAATTCTTATCACAAAATACAGTTCTTTTCAATTTTCCTTAGCTTCAATTTCACCATCTCACAATTGTGATAAATTCAATAGCTTCCTAGCATCTGCCACCGTCAATTTGCTCTCTAGCGCCGATTTCAGCAGTAATTCTTTTGGCGGCAATAGTCCGTCGAGTTGGTTTGGAGGGCAGTTATACATACAGATGATATGAGATCGATTCTTCCCTCAATGCCTTCTGGGTGATGCATGTCTTACTGGGCTTGTATCGTGCAGTTCACATCCATGCATGGTTTGCAAGCTATTATACAGTGGAGGGTTTATCCAGTACTCACCACATAATGCTCACCCCGAAGGGTAGAGGCTATGGCAGAGACTGGGACTGTAACGGCTATGGTTTTTCTGGGGTTCCAAAAAAACTTGTGTGCCCTAATTTTTTAATATATAAATTTCATTAAGAACTTTTGAAACATATTTAACCATTGTACTCAGGAACATCATTATTCGAACCACAATAAATTGTTTTTAAAAGTTATTGGTAAAAGTTATTTTGAAAAGGACTGAAAATTGTGGTTACTGTTTAGGACGATGTTGTGAGAACCAAAATCAAACATTAGAGGGACCAAACGCACGAGAATTCCATTGGGCAAACAATCCCACGTGACAAACACGTGAACAGAACAAGCCTCCACGTGTCAAGCAAATGTAGGTTCCTAGATTCTGGTGTTGAACCATAGGAAGCTGACATGGCAGATTTTGTAATATCAATAACTAATGTAACTGAGAAGAAGATTTAGCTGAAGAGTAAATAAAGACAGAAAACAATTAATTTCCCTCCACACAATAGCCTTATCTTGAATTGCTCTCATTTGTTGCCACTCTTTCTCCTCTACCATAACCATCACATTCCAAGATTTTCTACAATGCTCACAGTTTTGCTCCTTTTACTCCCTTTTCTTCACATTTTCCACCACCATTTTGGCCGTCACAAAATTAAATGGCGATCAAACTTGGGTTCAGTATGACAAGTTCTCGCCTCTTTCATGCCCCTTTTAAAAGACCATTTTTTCCTGCTTCACTACCAACTGCTTCATCTTCTTCTTCTTCTTCGCCAAGGCTGCCATTGATCCCTTTTGGTGCCAGCAGAAAGTTATCTATTCGAAAAAGGTTGTTGGTTCTCTCCCCTAAGGCCACTACTGATCAGCCAGGTTAGGCTTTACGTTTTCATCTTGGGTTCTATTTAATAATTATGGTTACTTGATAATCTTAATGGGGATCAAATCACTTAGTTTATTGTCTGCTTTGGGCTTAGGACCTCACGACTTTAAAACGTGTTACTAGAGTCTAAGGCTAGGTTACTTGTATACCCAACATCTATCCCGTGCTTGATTCACCTAGGATTTCACATCACCCCTTAGGGACTGAGTGTCCTCGCTAAGGTTTGCCCTATCACCATTCAAGATTCCCAACATCTATACCGTGTTTGATTAGCCTAGGATCTCACATCACCCACTTAGGGACTCAGCGTCCTCCTTAGGTTTACCCCACCACCTTTCAAGGTTAAGATTCCCAACATCTATCCTGTGTTTGATTCGCCTACGATGTCACGTCACCCTCTTAGGGACTCAGTGTCCTTGCTGAGGTTTGACACACCACCGTTCAAGGTTTCACGCGGAGTGGCTCTGATACCATATGTAATAGCCCAATTCACTAGTGATATTGTCCGTTTTTGGCCTACGCCGGCACGGCTTTAAAACGTATCACTAGAGTCTAAAGCCAATCTACTTATATGCTTAGCATTTCTCTCGTGTTTTATCGATGTGAGATTCGCCTAGAAAAAGAGCATGTCAATTGACTACTTCTAACAGGTCCGTGAGAGTGAAGAAGTTCAATATTTCTAGCTTAATGCCACATTTCAAGATTCAAATTCTGTTTCAGCAAAATGGAGTATTGGCCTAAATGAGAAGTTCTGATTTTCATTCATAGAGCCGTGAAGACTTGTAGATTGTGAATCACTAAGTAAGTAACACCAGCCAGGTTCGAAGCGGATGCCTGATCTCCAGTAGCTAGATTAATGAGATAGCTAAGACAGAAATTATATATGCCTGTGTGAGCTTGCTCGCATTGCTGGTCCCAAACTATCCAATTTATGATGAATTCTCATAATACAAAATAGTGAAAAATAGGCTTTACTTCAAATTCTGTTTCAGTATAAATTCTGATGACAGTTTTAAGTGGAGTAACTCTGATCAGTCACCCTGCAGCCAGGCTTTTTAATAGCAAGACTATGTCGACCGAGAGAATATAAGGGAAGCTTCCAAAAGGAATTACCATCCAGTCTTGCAGTCTACTCAAGTAGATTTCACATTCTTATCTCTGCACCTCAGGAAAATAATTTTTCTGTGATCGATTTATAGTTGAGGCAAGGTTGCTGCAAAGGAAAGTGTTTCACCATCAACCTAATTATCTAACAGGAGTAAAAAAAAGTTTTGGCAATTGTGCCTAAGCATGTTCAAGAAAGACTTGCTACTTATCCTACACGATAGTATCTTTTCTATATTCATGGCCTTAATAAAATAAGAAAACCTTATTGCACCTTCAACTATAGATGCAATGAAGCCTTTAGCCACCTTCAGGTTTACTTGGGTTTAGTAATATATCTCTTTAAATACAAGGAAAATACGAAACAATGCTGAGACAAAGAGAGATATTTATAGACTTGTCAATCATACAAACTGAAATAATCTTTTGCCGTGGTTTCTGTTTCTTTTTCATTTAGCTTTTGGATCTTATCCAATTTATTCATTTTATGGTGGCCAATACCATATTAAGTTCATAAAACCTCATTTTTTACTTTCAGGTCAGGTCCAAGAGGATGAGGACAGTAAAATTTTGCAGTATTGTAGCATTGATGAGAAGGGGAAGAAATCTATGGGGGAAATGGAACAAGAGTTTCTTCAAGCACTACAAGTAATGAAGTCCAGCTTTTCTATTCCATTCCCTTGATATTTTCTCTTTTCTTGAGATTGAGGAGTTCTCACTCCCCCTTCTAACAAAACTGAATGGCTTTGTCTTGGCTGTGTACTACAGTCGTTCTATTATGAAGGAAAGGCCATCATGTCAAATGAGGAATTTGATAACCTCAAGGAAGAATTAATGTGGGAAGGGAGCAGCGTTGTCATGCTAAGTATAGAACAATTTGATTTTAATTGTCAAAATTTTCAAAATATGGCGTTTTTATGTTGGGCCCTTAAGTAGCTTAAATGACATCATATCCTCTCAATGTAGGTGCTGATGAACAGAGATTTTTGGAAGCTTCTATGGCTTATGTATCTGGGAATCCGATTATGACCGACCAAGAGTTTGACAAGCTGAAGTTGAAACTTAAGGTGCTTTCCCATTGGTCAATCATATTCTTATATATTAGTGTTTGATATGTAATACAGCAGATGAGTATTAGCTTGGTATTATAAAGTTTCCTTTTACATACAAAAAACACTAGAAGAATAAGAGCAAAGTAATTTTTATTTTGATACTGTTGCTTGTTGGTATAATAATGTGACTGATTACTTGGTATAAGCTCAGATTCTGTAATATCAACAAATATATTGTACTTCCTTTTTTTTTTTTTTTGATTTGCACCGGGTGTCCGAGTCTCTAAGAGCCCCGACTAATCCCGGGGGCGCAAAGGCCCTCGGCGAGGAGTTTCCCGCAAGTGTTCCACGGTTAATTCATGTTTTACCCAGTCCGTTGACCCTCAGTGGGTTTCGAACTTGAGACCTTGAAAGGGAGCAAACCCCAAGGCTCAAGTCAATTGCCACCAGACTCCTTTTCTTATCGGCTACTTTTAAGTTTGACTGGTAACTAATATGGGGTTATTTGATTATCACAATAAAGGCCGTTCTTCTATTTACTGTCCCTATGAACATGGCCATACTAGAAATACTTTGCTACTTTTTTCTTGTTCTCTTATGCTGTTCTCTAAATTCTCTGTATTTTTATCTCTTAAATTCTAGATGGATGGCAGTGATATTGTGGTTGAGGGTCCACGGTGCAGTCTCCGTAGTAGAAAGGTTTGTCCTTCATTTATTCCATTTGCACTACGAGGATGTGCTACATTTTTGCCATTATGTATACTCATATTATGCCTTTGATCAAATTTACTGCAGGTTTATAGTGACCTTTATGTGGATTATCTGCGGATGTTCTTGCTAAATGTCCCCGCAGCTGTTGTTGCGCTTGGATTGTGAGTAGCAGTTCTTTCTCTCTCAGCACAACTTCACAATTGCTTTACAGAATTTTTTACTTTTGAGCTTTTAGGAAGTAAGAAAAGGAGAAAACTTGTATTAGAAAGTGTGAAGGTTGTTCTTTCTCACATCTGTGTTTATAATGTGACATTTATTCCTTGGGAACGGGACCATAGTTTGAGATAGAGAAAGAAGAAGAAACGCAGACATCCAACTTCAAAAATATGGATAACTAGCTCTCTGTTGAAGTTTTTTTCTGCCTGACCCTAATGTTTCCATCAATTTTATAAGTTCATTCTTGAAATTGCTTGCTTGTATCTTGATGATCTTCACACTTTGTGTCAAAAAAGGAAAGTCAAAAAGTTAGCACCATATTTATTTGTGTTCTTAGTTCATAAAGCAACACTCCCAATTTTCTTTAATATAGTTTATTTGGCTGCTGTATTACAGGTTCTTCTTCGTCGACGATATCACTGGATTTGAGATCACCTATCTTTTGGAGGTAAATATATATCATTCCCTTGCCTGGATCTTCTCTTTTTCTCCCTAGCCAAAGTGATTAAGTGCAGAAATTCTGCATTAGCTTGATCAAAAACTTACGAACGTTCATTAGCTTTAGCAAAGTGATAGGAAGTTGGAATACCTCAAAGCATGAGACAATACTATCATGGGAGGCGATTCTAGATGGATTTGAAATAGCATAGCAGAATGTCTCTGAATGTATTAATCGAGGCAGTATAGGGTAAATTAGGAGTTCAAACTAGTTTCTCAAAAGGATTTGAAGTACCAGTGGTGGTGGTAATTACACCTAATCTTTGTGAGAGGAGTTAATAATTACTACTACTCTTGTGCAAAGTCTGCATATGTGGTACTATATTTGTATTCATGCACATATTGGAAATAAGAATTGAACTGGTTCCTCGAATTAGTTCTTAATCTGTCTATGATTGTCATTTGTCTCTGCTTGTCCAAATGATTCTCCATCCCTGGGTAAAACTGACTCTGATCCATTTTCTTTCTCTCCAAAACTAAAAGATACATTGTGGTTCGTATATTTGCAGCTTCCGGAGCCATTCAGTTTCATTTTCACGTGGTTCGCTGCTTTGCCCTTCATTTTGTGGCTATCCTTTACAATTACAAATGCTATCATTAAAGATTTTCTGATCTTGAAGGTATAAGTTCATAAAGCTTTCTCTATGATGATGTAAAGGTTGTATTTATTTGAAATTAATGCGTGATAAGCTTAAATTTCAGGGTCCCTGTCCGAATTGTGGAACAGAAAACACTTCCTTTTTCGGTACCATATTATCTGTGTCT
This sequence comes from Nicotiana glauca, assembly GCA_026770625.1. Lineage (NCBI taxonomy): Eukaryota > Viridiplantae > Streptophyta > Magnoliopsida > Solanales > Solanaceae > Nicotiana > Nicotiana glauca. The sequence goes on from MU684131.1 coordinate 35,730, forward strand.
AGTGGAGGTAACACTAACAAAGTGAAATGCACAAAGTAAGTCGAAAAGTGTCTTCTAAGGAACCTTATCATCATTCTCTATTTTATCTATATCTCCATAGTCTAACCATTGCTATAATCTTTTTCAGTTGTGGAACGGATATGGTCTATGATTCTGGAACACGTTTAATCACATTGCCGGAAGGAAGTAGTGCATGAGTTTAGGTACATATACTCTTTTATTGTTACTTGGGCGATAACATACGATGTTTATTTTTGCACAACAAAGAAGTTATCATCTATATATGTTCTAGCCATGTCTTTATTCATACCATTTAGCTTATTTGCTTGTCTGCATTGAGAACTTAACAGTTCGAGACAGTATAAGGCGCAATGCCAAATCTAAAAAGCATATAGATGTAAAGAAGCTGACCCTTCATTGCTCTATTGTCCTCCGAGAGGACTGTTAATGACCGGTTTGCAAGACGGCCTGCAGGCTGCAGATGAGAGTGGGCTTTTGGTTGTGTAGTTCTTTCCTGACATCAGATTTAAGAAACTAAACTATTTACCCTCTGATGATTAAGACTAGGATTAGTTGAGTAGCAGTAGATCGTTATTTTGTCAACAAAATTGTGATTCCACTGTTCTAACTTTGAAAATAGAATATAAAGGTTAAGTACTTCCACTTAATATGCATACCACTTGAAAAGTTTCACCAATTCTGAACCTTTACTGGCTGTGAAGTACTGAGAGAGATTAATGAATGCGGCATCTTTATGTTTAGTTCTTTTCTATACTAAATTCTCAATCTAGAAGATGTTAGTTGAACGGCGCTTGTTCCATATGCCAAAAGCTAGCCCATGAGGTGAGTAAAATTCAAGACCATACAAGGAGTTCAAAGTTACCCATGTTGGGCTGATGTGGGACTCAACTCTCCCCTGCACGCCCACGACTAGAACTGGACAATTGAAGCGTGGACAACATAAGATGGGGGGTCCAACATTGGGTAAATAGTGAGATGAGACTTGCTCTGATACCATGATAAATGGGCCTTGGCCCTAACTCAACCTCAAAAGCTAACTCGAAGGTGAGGATTGTCTAAGCCATATAAAGAGTCCAAGGAATCCATCCATCTCCAATGTGGGATTCCATCATCCCCGCGTGCCCAGATCTGCCAACTGGAGAGTGAACAATCTATCCTAAGGGCTCAACATCGGTGGCCTGACTTTGATATCTTGATAAATGAATCTTGGCCTAACTCAACCTCAAAAGCTAACTCATGAGATGAGGATTGCCCAAGACCATATAAGGAGTCCAAGTTACCCAGCTTGTGCCGACGGGGACTCAACACTTACTACTATCTCCTGAAGTTCTAAAATATTCACATTGGATCATGTTTTTTCCTTTGTAGTTTTGGTGGTATAGAATGATGCTAACTGTTAAACCATCCTGGTTACTGAAAACGTTACTTGTAAACAATGTAGGGCGATTCTACTTTGGCGACATCTGCAAACAGATTGCACTGACACCAACTCCATGGGAGAGAGATCATATCATGGGTATTTTGAGGGCAATTTGTAAAAATAAAAACCATTTTCCTATGTTAAATGGTGGATGCTTTGCAACTTGCAGCATGTCAATATGTAGTTAAGTAATGTATATTATGCATGTATATACCACAGGCAAAATTTTACTCAAAAAGCACATGTATTGATATGAATGTTTTGATTCAGATTATCATCTTGAATAGGGTTGAATTGTTTTTCTTAGTCAGTGGCGAAGCTAGAAATTTCCTCATACTTGAAAAGGGATTGACCACCCTTTACCTACATATCGACGAAATGTGATCAATTGACCACCCTTTAACAAATGTAGTTTCGCCCCTGTTCTGAGTTTTCCTTTCTTGAATGCCTCATAATAGTCCAAATAATTTGCAGAGTCAGTTGTGGATCCAATCACGAGTGCGCGGATTCAGAAAATTAGAGTCAAACACATAATACCTTTAGATAAACATTTTACAACTCGCTCTCTCAACTCAGAACTCACGGTTTCTAAATTTTAAATCCGTCATTGACTATTATTAATCATCTCCAAAAATAAAAAAATGATTAATTTGACTGCAATAAACGTTGAATTTTTTGATTTCCATATTCTACTTGCCACGTATCCATGCATACCAAACTCTCTCCTTGTCTTATTATTTTTTAAACTAATTATTCCTTCTACCCTTCAAAATTTCTTGAAGTTGTTTGTCGGATGGCCAATGCAACCACTCATTACAAAATTCAGAGAATTTAGATTTAAATTTAAGTTCAACATTAGCCTACATTCTTAGAACATTTCTATTGTTAAGAAAAAAATGAATCTAAAAAAAAGTACGGCTATACACAATAGCATAAAACCTGCTCGCACGTTGCCAAAAGCAAATGTCAAACCTTGTAGTTTTGTTACGTGGTATATAAAGATAAATAAATTCTATAACAAAATAGTTGACTAAATTGTCTAACATGTTCGTGGGGGCACGAAGGCTTCATTTTCTTATCCCTTACTTAAACACAAACTATAAAAGGCTTAAGTTACAAGTCAATTAAGCCATAACAAAATTTTCTGAAGTGAGACATTAGGAAATTACAAGCAACAAATGGCATCTTTCAACTGCAGATGGAGATTGAGTTTCTTCCTCATTGCGACAATGACACTTTTTCACCAAGCAATAGCCTCTGGCTACTATACCACCCCTAAGTTTAAAGCCATGCCTTGGAAGCTTGCTTATGCCACGTTCTATGGAGACGAGACTGCTTCTGAGACAATGGGTGCGTTACACTATAGTCAATCAATTATCCCTCGATTCCAAACTAATTCAAACAGTTATTAAATTTTAACTTATTGCAGTAGGTAACCTACCTTATTTTTCAAGTAACTAATTCGACTCGTTATTGCAGGTGGAGCTTGTGGATACGGGAATTTGTTCAATTCTGGTTATGGAACAGCAACTGCAGCATTGAGCACAGTGTTATTTAGCAATGGATATTCATGTGGGCAATGCTTCCAAATACAATGTGTGAAATCTAAATTTTGCTACAAAGGATTTACCACCATTACAGCCACAAATCTCTGCCCACCCAATTGGGCCCAAGACTCCAACCATGGTGGCTGGTGCAACCCGCCACGTCAGCACTTTGACATGGCTAAACCTGCTTTCATGAAAATTGCTCAATGGAAAGCTGGCATTGTCCCCGTTATGTACCGCAGGTATGTCTGTTACGTTACACAAATAGTATAAAAATTATTTACATTGTTAATATGTTTAATTTAAATAAAGATTTGATTACGAATCAATGTTAAGGACGAGTGAGCTAGAGCACCTCCATTATCGACCAGTAGGTTGAAAGTTCGAGTCATGCAATTTTAAGAGAATCTTTCTTGCCTCTATAGCTAACCTTGCATTATTTCTTGCATCTCTAATACAGTGTTACTTCTTTGTAATTGTAGGGTACCTTGCATTAAGAAAGGCGGGATCCGGTTCGCATTCCAAGGAAACGGTTATTGGTTATTGGTATACGTGATGAACGTAGCTGGAGGGGGCGATGTGGCAAGCATCTGGGTGAAGGGAAGCAAAACAGGGTGGATGAAAATGAGCCATAATTGGGGAGCATCATACCAAGCATTTGCAACACTTGCAGGACAATCTCTTTCTTTCAAGCTCACTTCCTACACAAATCATGAGACTATTATAGCTTATAATGTTGCACCTTCTAATTGGCATGTAGGTATGACTTACCAAGCCAAAGTCAACTTCCATTAGTTATGCGATGAGTTAAATATTGGCTAATGCAGATTAGTCGGGCCAATGAGTTTTAAATAATTTCCTCTAAGCCCTTTAGTAATCCTGAGCCTCAACCAAAGGCCTCATTTCTTGGCTTTTCACTATCTAAGCGCCCCGAAGGAGTGGTGCTATGGGTTTCTTCCTACAAAAGTCTTGCTATAGTTTTTACAGCAGACTTTTAGTTTTATTTTAAGATTTTGTACCTAGTCTTTCACACCTGATCAAAGGATTGTACAATTCTTGCAATGTTGAAATAGAACAATAATTCATTTATAGTTACTATAATTTCTCTTTCGAGTTTTGTACGATTCACTACTAAAAAAGAAGCAAATTTGCGACCGTCAAATCAGTCGGAAATCGGTCGATGTTTTTCTTACGGATTTCCGATTGAAAAGTGTCAGTTGAAAAACACGTGGTCGCAATATATTTGCGACAGAATCAATCAAAAATCTGCTTCGCTTTCAATCGCAAACTGAAAAATACGGGGACATTTGAATTTAACCCATTTGTGACTGAATCAGTACTAGACCAGAATTAAAAAATAAAGACAAATTAAAATTTTTGACTGATCTCGTCAGAAAATATTAATTATTCCGACTGAAACAATTATAAATATTGAGTATTAATTAATTAAAAATTTAAGAAATTCTCTATTCAGTCGCAAATCTTAAATAAATTTTGTTAGAAATTCTCAATTTGCGACTGAATCAGTCGCAAATCTGGGTATTTTTAGCAGAATTCTGTTGTATTTTTAGTTACGCCACCTGCCAAATAAAACAACGAACCAAGCACCTAACAACCAACAAAACCTAATATAACAATCCATATCCAATATTTACAACAAAACGAACAATAACATTTACAACAATTCAACCATCTATCAAACAACATAAATTAAATATGTCTCTAACTTCAACTCTAAAATATTTGAATAGCCTATTCAGAATCAGGGTGTGTTTGGTATTTACGAAAAATATTTTCCCACTTTTCACTGTTTGGTTGCACAAAATAATTTGGAAAATATTTTCGTAGATATAACATTTTCCTGAAATTGAAGGAAAATAATTTCCCTAGACAAAGTTAAGAAAATATTTTCCAAAAACTCCACCTACCTTTGCATTTAACCCCAACCCTCTCCAACTTCAATTTTCTGTTGTTTTCATTTTTTTGCGCCACCCACCCACCCCAACCCCGTCAAACCTCCCATCCCCCACAATTTTCTTTTTTACTTTTTCTTGTATTTTTAATTTTTTTGTTATCTATATTTTCGTTTCTCTGCACTCCCCCCTGCGCGGGGCAAAAAATAATTTTGTTTTATATTTTTAATTCTGATTTTTTTATTTTTCAATTTACATGTTCGAAATTTTACGAGTTCCAAAGTTATGAGTTCGGAGGTTTATGTGTTTGGAAGTTTGCGGGTTTAGAACTTATAGAGTTTACAGGTTCAAAAGTTTA
>MDKF010375275.1:0-19339 GCA_026770625.1 Nicotiana glauca
ATTTAGATATCATGTCTTAGGACTATTACGTGCATTAGATATCATGCAATTAGGAGTCCACTTGCAATGTTTTGGACATCTCATTAGTTATTCAATCACATCAGGCTGGTTAACAGGTTTTCTCTAAAACTAAAAAATGATGTGCATGTCCGCTTTCTGTTATAACGCCTAGGCAAGCCTTAGGTTGGATAAAATTGATTAATCGTCTTAAGTCTAAGCCATTCGACCTCTTTAAATTGCCCAAACGTGTTTGCCTCCCTGAAGTCCGTTTGGTTTTACTACTAAATTCCTGTCTTACCTTTTCACCTATATGTTTTCAACCAAGTTACTTTTTCAATCTAAGACTGGACTACTGTTTTCCCTAAAAAATTATTAGAGTATTACGACTTCTGTAATTTTCAAAGACTATATTTTTGACACTAATATATTAAGTACTCTCTCTCTCTTTTTCGCAATCCTGAATAACTTTTACGTCTCCGCTATATGTTATTTTTCAGTCCGGAACTAAACTACTATTTTCTAAGAAATAGCAGAGTACTGTGCTTTTAAATGCCTTCTGTGATGTGTTTAATACTAATATACTTACTCCTCTTTCTCTTTTAAATTGGTGCTATACGTTTTCTACCCTACCTGTCGGAAATTATGTTATCTTCTCCTAGGTACTGCATACGTATGGCCTTAAATGTGTTTTAAAAAAAATATTTTCATCTATTCCTAAATGCTACATATTTTACTGCTTTATCTTCAATTTTTGCAACTCTCCTGCCAAATTCTGCCCAAACTTCTATTCTAATCTATTTTCGAATATTCCAGATTTTAAACTCTCATTTTAGACCTTAAATGTGATTGAGACGTGCTAATTATATGTCTATCTATGGATGGATACTTGAGCCTTTTACGTGCCTTTTTGATTCCTTCACGTGAAGTCCTATTTGTTATGTATGTCGTCTAGTATTTTAACCTTTAAACCTAAGGGTTCAACCTAGTTCTCACCTTATAGGAATAGTGGTCCTAAAACACCCTCTAGGACCTATAGGACGGGACGAGTAATAGCACGCAATAAGCACTCGTGACCAATCCACACATTTAAATACCTTAACGGGGTGGGAAGGGTAGAATATGGATATGATGACCGGTGCGCTAATATCTCGTGCGACCCCTCTTTTGAGGAGTGATTGTTGGATATTGCATTGATGTGATCCATATTGTATTTAAACCTAGGACCCCTTTCCTTTTCTTTATTTGTGTATAATGTTTTTTCTTAAAATTATGTTTCCTTCCAATTAATCCTTTTTTTAAATCATTTATGTCATTTTTTCCTAAAACTTTCAAACTTATCTGTAATTGCTATGTGCAAACCTTACGTGTTCCCTTTCTTTTAAAGTCACAATTAAAGTATGGTCGGGAACCACACTAGTGGATCTTGAGGGGTGCCTAACACCTTCCTCTCGAGATAATCTCAAGCCCTTACCCGAACTCTTGTTTTCTTTCAAAAATCTTTTCTTTTCTTTAAAGTGTCCTAATGCAATATAATCATTAGGTGGCAACTCTTCAAACTCGGTAACCCGCTTCCTCAAAAAGGAAAAGAGTTATTTTGTCCATAATGTCGTAAACCCGATTTCTCCGCTTAGAAAAAGGGGGCGTCGACAAAGAGCGCAACCACTCATTATAAGTGTTGCAATAATATTTGTTTTGGCACGAGTGGAGTATGACGTTGAGCATGATTACGCAATAATTAAAAGCATATTGACATGTATTTTCACATTAAGAAAGCGATAAATACAGTAGTTTTATAAACACGGAAGAAATGTCAATTTTGCTTTTAAAAAAGAAATTAAATGCTTAAAAGAATTGAACAAAAAATTGCACATAGGGAGAGTTACAAATTCACAAGAAACAATCTGAAATGGTAAAAGCCTAAAATTCTCCAGCAGAGTCGCCATGCTGTCTTCTCGCGAAATCGAGTTTATGACATTTGGTTAGGACAACCCTTTCCTTTTGGGAAAGGGGTTTTGCAATTTTGAAGATTCGCCACCTAAAGATTTTGGGCACCTATGGGGTTTAACTACAACTATGCTGGTAACCAGAGATAGGGTAAAGGCTTGAAATGGAAGGTGTTAGGCACCCCTCAGGATCCACTAGCGTGGGTCCCGAACAGATAATTTTTGTGAATTTATGCTATTAATAAGTAAACAAATAAGGCTAGAGTAATAGGGGATTTTGAATTTAAATACATATATGTTTGTGTAAAAAATAGTGAAAAGCAAGATTTTGAAAAGAGTTACAATCTAAGCATGCTGATAAATAAAAAGGGATCCTGGGTTTGTTTGTAATATGGATCACATTAATGCAATACCCGGTAATCACTTATCAAAAGAGGGGCTACACGTGGTATTAGCGCACTGATCATCATATCCATATCTACCCTTCCTACTCTGTGAGGTATTTAAAGCGATGATTGGTCTCGAACTCTATTGCATGCAGTTACACATCCCATTCCTATCAGTCCCAGAGGAATTTAGGATTATTATTCCTATAAGAAGGAGATTATAAGCTGACTCTTAGGTTTAGAGGTAAAATTCTAAGGCGACATACAAAAACAAGTAGAACTGCATTTAGAAGGGAAACATATAAATAATTAAAAGGCTCATGTATACCTCCGCAAATAATGCATATAAACAGCATGACTTAAACACAGTTAAGGTATGAATTTCAAATTCTAAAGCAGGTTGTTTGAGTCAGAACCAGATTCATTATATAACTCAGAAAAGAAGTTTGAATCAGGCCTGTCTGCTGGCTGTAGCAGTTGATAATTAAACAAAGGCGGTTCCAGTGTTTATTATTACCTAAGGCTTGCTTAGGCGTAATAGTGATATCCTATGAGCATGATATCTATATTGATTAAGAAATGCAGTGGAGCAGTGATTAATTTTGAACAGGCGACTTGAGATCCTATTGCCATGCTTTCTAATGGTATTAAGTCAAGGCAGTGTTTGAAAAAACAAACTTATTAAAGATGCGACAGATTAATTAACTAATCCAATTCAGAGTACCCAACATAAACTAAACGGCTTCTCCAACAGAACTGGTTTTAAATTCTATAGGCATTATTTCTATTATAGCTGTTTAGATTCTATAGGCATGATATCTAAGTATTAAAAGCTGACTTTGGACTTATAGGCATGATTTCTAAGGGAACCGAGTTTGGATACATGTTGTAACGAAAATTGAACTTTTATTTTTTGCTTTATATCCTATAGGCATGATATCTAATTACAAAAATGAATTTTAGCCCCATAAACATGGTTTCTAATTGTGTGAAAGTAAAGCATGTAAAATTTATTTTAAACCAGAGCAGATCCTATGGGCATGTTATCTAATAGACCATATTTGAAGCAAAATAGACCCTATAGGCATGTTATCTACCCAATTTACCCACAATATACAACTACCCACCCTTTTTACAAATCACCCCGATATTGTTTACAAATTATTACAGGCCAAATGATTGAATTACAAAAGAAGTGCAGAAATAAGAAATTACAACCAAAGGAGGTCTAATCTTGACTTTCTCTCTGAGTTATGGAATGAACCACTTCAATGCCAATATTTTAAAGCCTTTCTCATAACTGGGTGTGTCAAAATTCCCTAAGGACCTAGAGGGATATCCGGCAGTACTCGCCCCCAGATTTGCATAGCCAAACAGAATGAGTGCAGTGTGGAAAGGCCAGCCCTTATGTGTCCAAGTTCAGAGGGAGCTTAAGGGTCCCAAGGCAAGGCTCAAATAAGAGGTGTAGAACCTATATTCTAAGAGTATAATGGAAGTGCAGAACACATGTTGAAAGAGACTTACTTAAAAAACTGGACTGATAGTCCATTTTGAAAGCAATTAGTGACATAGGTGATTGAAATCAGTTTGTAATAGTAAAACTCAAAACTACACAGAATTAGTGGTCATACAAAAGGGGTCAAGGGATTTTGGGGATACATTGTCTATAAGCACATGACCCCAACAGGGGTCTGGTCTGGTCATGCATAGTAATAGCTGATGCTGGTATAACCACAAACCAACCAAAGGAACACAAACAGATAGAAGGGATATGGGGGTTTGGGCTTCATAAGACAGCAAGTGCACAACAAGTGACTGACAGGGTATGCTTCAAAAAACACATAGGGGAAGCATTAATCTAAGGGGGAGGGAACATGTTACAACATATTAGTAAATATAACTTGACCGCAGAACCATAATAGGAGTAGACTAGAATAAGGGAAATTGAAACAATTAAAGAAACATGTTGTTGTTGAGGCTTACAAAAAATTAACTAGGACATGCCAGTAGAGAAGCAATGTGCAGAAAAGAAGATTAAGAAGGATTCCACAGTCTAGCCTTGGCTTAAGCCGGCTAGACAAAGCAATAGCACAAGTAGTAGTAAAGAAAGAGAGAGTTTTTGAGTGTAAGTGTGTGTTCTGAAGTCAGATTGTTCGTGTGTTTGAAAGAAAAGAGGGTACAATATTTATAGTTTTGAAAATGAGTGAAGAATAAGGTAACCAATGAAGTTTCAACTCAAACATGAAAATAACCAAAATCAGAATCAATTCCTTTACTGCTCAAACGAATACTAACATGGTTAATTAAGGAAAGAAATCAGTTTTAGACAAATTGATTCTTGCCATATAAGGGGCAGTAAAAGTATGAAGTAAATCATTGAGTCTACGTACAAAATATGCTTAGTTTTGAGAAAGCATTCAGCAAGATAAAATATCACAATAATTAAAGAAGAGAAATCAATTAACTTAAATAAAGTGATTAAAAATTAGGGTTTATAAGGGAACCCTTTGCAATCAATTGCAACATTGAGGGAATCAGAATCAATCAGTAAAGAGTCATGATTCTGCACCCTGACATATAAATAGAACGAATAGAAATATCAGACATGCAAGGCCAAACGCATTGGCAAAAGAAATAACTGGATACATACAAATATGCAGCAATAACAAAAGTAGGCTAAGGCTTAGTAAAGTCAAATAGTCAAGGCTCAAACGTAGAGCCCAAAATGAAGAAATAAGTCCAACAGGTAAAGAGAGCCAGAAACAAGTAAAGGTATAACAATAACAAGTGACAAAAACCTTTTAAGAAATTAGGGTTTCAACAATAGACAAGTTTAAAATATGGAAATAACTCGGAATCAAATAAGTCAAACAAAGACAAAGAATTTAATCGAATAAGTGTACACTCAAACAAAGAAGGACAGTTTCAGAAACCGGATAAGACCAAAAAGGACCTAGGGTTTTAACATGATGAAGCAGGTAGAAGAACAACATGAGAAAATCATTTTAAACATAGTAAAATCATAGATGAAACTAAAAATCTATGGAGAGATCTTTAGAAAGAGTTTTAAGAAGCCCTAATCGTTGAAAATGAAGAGTTGTTTTGAAAAATTGGAAAAATTTAAAGGAAAAAACTTGAGAGGTTCACACCATTCACATAGTAGATCTGAAGAAAACTAAAAGATCTTAAAGGTTAAGTTTTTAGAAAACCTAGAAAAGGTGAGAAAGACCTTGAAAAGTTATCAATCTATGACTTGAACGACCTTGGATGGTTGGAGAAAGGCCATGAATAGATTGAGCAAGGACTGGACCAGATTTCTTCAAGATCTGTCCATGAAATCACATGAACGGGCCACCAGAGGATGTAGGAGGTTGATATACATCTCAAACGGCCATGGGAGACCATGGATTAAGCAGGGATTGAGGTTGCAGTGGCTAGGTTTATGTGAGGCTGTTTAGGGAATTGAGAGGAGAGGGATTCAAGGGCAGCGGATGGTGAGAAATGAGTTAGGGTAAGGGGTCATTTGGGGTTTAATTATGGTAAGTGAAGTGGTGGCTGTTGATCTGAATGATCAACGGCCTGGATTAAACGGTTAGGTAGGGATCTGGGTTTGGGTCGGTTAAAAATTGGACTAGGATCGGGTTTAATTGAAATTGGGTCGGGGAAATTGGGTTTGATTTGGGGTTAAATTTAGGGTAAAAATTAAATACAATTGGGTTGTTATTTAAATAACTATTTTTCTGACTTTTAAATTATAAAAAATAGTAAATAAATTATTGAAAATAAGTTGAAAGTACTAAAATAATTCAAATCATGTAAATAATAATTTAAAAATATAGGGCTTAATTTTATGAATATTAAATACAATTAAATCTTAAAAAGGCTAATATTGTAATTATAGCCAATTAGCTTTAAAAATACTAAATAAAATTATAAAAATATATAAAAATTACCTTAGCCATAATTTGGCATAAATATAAATATCTAATAAATGAATTATCAAAAAAATAATTTTGGACATAATTATTGGGAATTTTTGGATGAAAAAAGAAAATAAATCTGTTTAAAAATCTTTAAAAATTATAAAAAATAATAAAATATTTGTACGTGCTTATGTATGCATATATATACTGTTCTGAAAGTATTTTGCATATTAAAAATATATAAAAAAAAAAATTAGATGTCAACAGTAACAATATAGCAGACAACTTTGCACATTGTCTTAACTATTGTAATTTTATTGACTTAGCGTTTCGAGCTAGCCGCTTTACATGGACTAATAAACGTCGATATGCGTACACAATTTTAGAGCGACTTGATCATATTTTAGCAAACTATGATTGGTTAAATATCTACATAGAGGCAACAATGCAACACTTACCGAGAACATACTTCAATCATTATCCTCTTCTACTCACTTTAGAATCCAGGCGCACTTTTACCAAGAAGATTTTTCGCTTTGAAACTATGTGGACTTCACACCCCGAGTTCCACCAATAAGTTCCTCAAGTCTGGGCTAATAATTCAACTCTCATTGATACCATAAAAATCTTTAAAGAGGTAGTCCTTCATTGGAATAACATACTTTTGGTAATATCTTCCAACGTAAGTGTAAGATATTGGCTCGAGTCTTAGGCATCCAATCATCAGTTCATTATCTTACAAGTACTTTCTTCAAAACCTGGGGAATCAATTAATTAACTAATGATTATAGTAACATCCTTCGACTCGAAGAAATTTTTGGAATTTGAAATATCGTATAACTTGGCTCAATAATGGTGACACTAACACTAAATTTTTCATATGTCAACACTTCAAAGTCAAAGAAAAAATAGAATAATTTCTCTAGCTTTAACCTTGCTGAGATCTACCAACAAATCTTTGTTTACTACCAAAATTTATTTACCACGAAGCACAACAATCATTTCACTTACATCAAGACTCAAATTCCAGCCTACCTAGTAATGCCGGTTTCCAAACCCTAGATGGACCCCTTAACGACTATAAAATCACTCATGCTTTTCACAGTTTCAAACCCTATAAGGCACCCGGACTCGATGGTTTACATTCTTATTTTTACTAAAAATACTCTAGAGAAATAGACTCTAAGGTCAAATAGTTTTGTCACCAAATTTTCTTAGCTAAGGTGATTCCTGCTGAAATCAGCCGTACATATCTTTGCCTAATTTCTAAAGTCAAGCATGCGCACACCATCCAGCAATATCGGCCAAGAAACTTGTGTAACACTATTTACAAGCTTATCACAAAGATTATTGTTAATAGACTTAAGCCTATAATTTTTAAAATAAATAGGACCAACCCAAACTAATTTTCAACAGGGCAAGAGAGCTTTGGATAATGTTATAATAGTTCTATAATAGTTCAACAAACTCTTACACATTTCCAAAAAAATGAATGGAAAAAATAGTGACATACTTTTGACATTAGATCTTGAAAATGCATTTGATCGCCTAGAATGGTCCTTTATCCGAAAAACTCTTCTATACTTTAATTTTTCAACTTCTATAATCAACTTAATAATGTATGTATTACTACTACTTCTACTTCTATTCTAATAAATGGAACCCTTACTTCCTATTTTAATCCCTCTAGAGGCATTCGCCAAGGGAATCCTTTATCACTTTACCTCTTCATAATGTGTATGAAAATGTTCTCATGCAGTATTATTATATCAATGGACTATCTCAACTGACAACCTATCCGTCTTTCGAAAACGGGCCCCTAAATTTAACATCTGTTCTTTGCAGACGACATAATACTACTTTCTAAGATCACTACCAAAAGTTGTCATGCTATTATAGAGGTAATAGACCACTTTACTAAGCATTCCGGCCAAAAAATAAATTTCAAAAAATCAAAATCTTTTTCTCAAAAAATTGCACAAACTCATAAGAACTTTGTTCTTAAATCATTCCCAATCAAGGACGGGAACTCATTTGGTAAATATTTAGGATTTTCTATATTTCATAACCGTACCAAAATGAATGACTTTCAATTCCTATTAGATAACTTTAAAAATAGATTAGCTGGCTGAAAAACATAACTCATGACCATGGCGGGGAGAACTACTCTCTTCAAATCAACCTTGAATACTTTCCCCAACCATGTCATACAATACATTCATATTCCCAACTAGTATCATTAATAAAATGGAGCAGTACCAATGCAATTTTCTTTGGAGTACAACTGTCACAAGGAAAATAATTACATCTCCTGCAATGGAAACAGATTACAACCTCTACATAGGGGAGGATTGAATATTCAAACACTTAGAACTAAGAACAACGCTTTGTTTGCTAGCCTGGCTTGGAAGATTTTTCAATCCCCACATTCTCTATAGGCTAAGACTTTATTACACAACTACTTCCCTCTAACCTCCAATGCTAACCACTGTCCAACTATGCGCAATAGTCCAAAGGGTGGAATCATTGTCAACTTGGTCTCCAGTGGAGAATTGGAATATGGCACAATATTAACTTATGGACTGACTCTTGGATTAAATCAGGGACGCCTTTGCGCTACCTAACCAAAGGACCTCTGCCACAGTTTCATCAAACCTTTACACTTTCTACAATTCTAACCTCACATGGATGGAATTGGGCCAATCACCTTTTGATATTCCTCCCCACATTAAACATACAATCAATAAGCACCATCTTACTATACACACACACACCAATCAGACCAACTCTTTTGCGCCCTCACTAACAACAGTTTACTATTAAAATGTATAAGGCCCTAGTCAATACCAACACTCACAATGCTACTCCACCCAACCTTTTTAAATGGATTTTGGTATTATCAATCCAACCAAAAATCAAAACATTCCTTTGGCTACTCCATCATAATAGGCTACCTACACGTCATTACCTGCATTCTATTAGCATAGCAACAGTAGCAAATTGTTCTACCTGTACGGCTGCTTCTAAAACTCTAAATTATATTTTTCTAACATTCCCAAATGCTCAACAGTATTGGCATCTCATAGGAATCCAGGGTTACATCAATAACCTTTCAACCATGGACTCACCTAAGCTCTGGCTGCACATGTTACAATTTGAATGCTAACTTAGAGCCAACGAAACGGAAATTATACAAGGAACGTACCTTCAGCCATAGATGTTCAAGTGATGTGGGAATTCCTTGGAAGAACCTTGAGAGAAAACCTAAGGAGTCTTCTAGCCTGTACATATCATAGCATGCCAGACTGATGGAGTCACAGGCTAGGGACTCTTAGGCAAATACTTTAGCCCTAGGGACTTCTCCATAAATTATAATTACCCTAGGGACTACTAATATATGGTAACTTCTTTCTATCAAAGAAACTACCATATATGTATAACTACAGAATATTATCTGATATATTATTTCCTTTGGGAGACAAGGTAAATAATTTATTACCTTATATGTGGGTCACACTGATATTTCTAGAAAGATAAGGTGAATTTCTTATATTATCCCACTTGGCCCACATATTTAAAATCAGATAATCCTTTATGAGAGATAAACATATAATATGACTATAAAATTTATCACTCAACTAAAAGTTATGCGACAATCACTTTAATTAGAATATATTATTATACGAATCATGGCGGTCATGCTTTTAAACAAACACTTCCTTCCATGTATTATAATGCACAATATATTCTAATAAAGTGTCTAACAACTTTATGAATGAACTTAATATATGTCATTCAGAGTCCAACTTTATCGATCCAATGATCACAAATAATACATGAAAAACCAAAAGTGTGCATTGTCATGTATATCAAAATAAACATAATGTCTAGACAAATTGTTAGAGATCAAAGCAAGATTATATTGAGTTACTAAGCCCCATATAGGTTACATGATCCTTGAAAATATTAGTCAGCAGACCTTTAGTCATAGGATCAGCAATCATCAAAGTAGTACTAATATGCTCAAAATTCACATCTTGCTTCTTCACATAGCCTCTAACCATCAAGTATTTTATGTCGATATGCTTGCTTCGACTGCCACTTTTATTATTCTTAGAAAAGAAAACTGCAGCTGAATAGTCACAAAAGATTCTCAATGGCCTTGAAATGGAATCGACAATCCTAAGGTCGGAAATAAAGTTTTTCAACCATAACGCCTATGATGTAGCTCTATAGCATGCTATAAATTCAGCTTCCATTGTGGATGTTGCAACAATGGTCTACTTGACACTTCTCCAAGACACAACACCTCTCGCAAGAAGAAAAATGTATCCTGAAGTAGATTAACCAGTGTCTTTGCATCCACCCAGATCAGAGTCTGAATATCCAATCACCTCTAATGAGTCAGAATATTTGTATATGAGCTTAAAATCCTTGGTTCCTTGCAAATATCTCAAGACCCTTTTACCAGATTTCCAATGGTCAAGACCAGGGTTACTTTGATATCTGCCAAGTACTCCTACCGCAAAATCAATATCAAGTCTAGTACAAATCTGTGCATACATAAGGCTCCCAACAAGCGAAGCATAAGGAATGTCTTTCATTTGCTCTTTTTCCAATGCATTTTGTGGACACTGATTCAACGAGAATTTGTCGCCTTTAATTATGGGTGCTGCTATACTTGAACAATTCTTTATCCCGAATCTTTCTAGAATTCTTAGAATGTAGGCTTTTTGAGACAGTCTAAATAATCTTTGGGATATGTCTTTGTGAATCTCTATGCCAATGACATAAGAGGCTTCACGCATATCCTTCATCTCAAAATTCTGGATAAGGAACTGTTTAGTCTCGTGCAACAACCCCAAGTCACTACTTGCAAGCAAAATATCATCCACATATAGGACTAGAAAATATCTTTGCTCCAACTTATCTTAAGGTATATTCGCTGATCAGTGATGTTCTCTGTAAATCCAAATGAAGAAACAACATTATGAAATTTAATATACCATTGGCGGGAAGCCTGTTTTAGCCCATAAATGGATTTATTCAACTTGCAAACAAGGTGACTTTTTTCCTTATCGCAAAATCCTTCAGGCTGACGCATGTATACCTCTTCTTCAAGATCTCCATTCAGGAAAGCTATTTTCACATCCATTTGATGCAACTCTAAATCAAAATGAGCTACTAATGCCATGATTATTCTCAATGAATCCTTCTTTGATACTTGAAAGAAGGTTTCATGGTAATCAATGCCTTCCCTTTGAGTGAAATACTTGGCTACAAGTTTGGCTTTTTATCATTCGATATTACCAGATGAGTCTCTTTTAGTCTTAAAGACCCACTTGGAACCTATGGGAGAGGATCCCTTTGGTAATTCGATGAGATCCCAGACTTTATTTTTAGCCATAGATTCTAACTCTTCTTTCATGATATCATACCAAAGTGTGGATTTTTCTCTACTCATAGCTTGTGAAAACGAGCATGGATCATCTTTTAGTCCAATATCATAATCAGACTCTTGGAGATATACAACATAGTCGCTAGAAATTACTGATTTTCGAATTCTTGAGGATCTTCTCACTCCCACTAGTTTAGACACTTCTTCAGTGGGTTCAGGTAAAGTGGGTTGATTTTCATGTGGTTCCTCAAGTTGTAGTGTCTCTTGAACTTGTTGTTGTTCATATAATTCATGAGAATTTTTCTGAGCAACATCCAAGTTCCCAATATATAAAGGTACCACAGGTGGTTCCCTTATTTCTTCCAACTCCACTCTTTGAGTCAAACCACTCCCACTTTCTTCATGTTCCTCAAGAAATTTAGCGTTTCTAGCTTCAATAATTTTTGGAGAATGAGAAGTACAATAAAACCTAAATCCGTTAGAGTTAACTGCATAGCCTATAAAATAACCGCTTATTGTTCTTTCTTCCAACTTTTTTAGTTGTGGGTTATAAATTCTCACTTTAGTTGGACATCCCCAAATGTGTAAATGATTTAAACTAGGTTTCCTTCCTTTCCATAACTCAAAAGGTGTCTTGAGGACAACCTTGGATGGAACCCTATTTAAAATATACACAACGATTTTTAAAGCTTCACTCCACAAGGATAAAGGTAAACTTGATCTGCTTATCATGCTTCTTACCATGTCCACTAATATCTGGTTCCTTCTTTCTACCACACCATTTTGTTGTGGTATTTCTGGCATGGTATATTGAGCAATGATACCTTCACTTTCAAGGAACTAGGCAAATGGACCCTTAACTTGTTCTTTATTTGTGTACCTACCATAATATTCTCCGCCCCTATAAGATCTCACAATTTTGACCTGAGCACCAGTTTGTTTCTCTACTTCTGTCTTGTAAACTTTAAAAGCATCAAGTACTTCTGATTTGTTAAACAGAAAATAGAGATACATATATCTTGAATAGTCATCAATAAACGAGTTGAAATATCTCTCACCATTAAGCAAGGGGTAGGAAAAGTTCCACATATGTCTGTATGTATGATCTCAAGTAATTGAGAACTCCTTTTGGCACTTTTAGCTGATTTTCTGGTCTGCTTACCCTTTATGCAGTCCACACAAGTTCCAAAGTCAGAAAAATCAAGAGCTTTTAGAACTCCATCATCAACCAACCTTTTGACTCTATCAATAGAGATGTGTCCCAATCTCTTGTGCCAAAGACTAGATAAGTTCTCATTGATAATACATCGCTTAGTGCCAATTTCTTTATCATGCAAAGTTAAAATATTGCATTCAAATGTGGGGTCTAGCTCAAGTTTATATAAATTCCATTCAAATTTTTAAAACCAATAACTTTATTATCTTTCAAAAGTTTCACAAAAGGATAATGAAAATTCAAATCATATCCGCTAATCGATAGTCTTGAAAGAGAAATTAAATTTCTAGAATATTCTGGAACATAAAAAGTATTTTGTAAATCTAAGAAAAAATCATCCTTCAAAATGAGCCTATAATCCCCACGCCTTCCACACGTGAACGCGTCCTATTGCCAGAATAGACATATTGTTCACTTCCTATCGGCTTCCTCTGAGTTAGAAAGCCCTGCATGATTTTGTCAATGTGAATTGCAGCACCAGAATCAATCCACCATGTATTATCAAAAACTTTAGTAAAATTAGATTCATAACATACAAAGGTAAAATTATCTTTCTTCGCAAGCCATTTCTTGTATTTTAGGCAATCCTTCTTCCGGTGTCCCTTCTTCTTACAGAAATGACAAGCATCTTTGTCTAAGGTGCTTTTCTTCTTCATGGGAACACTTTTTCCCTTCTTTGCATTTCTCTTACCATGAGTCACCATATTAACACTTTCAGGTATCTCATGCTCCAACCTCTTTTCTTCTTGAACACACATGGTCAAAAGTTTATTGATTGACCATTTATCCTTATGTGTGTTGTAAGAAATCTTGAACGGACCATATTCCACGGGAAGGGAGTTGAGAATGAAATGCACAAGAAATGATTCAGACATGTCCACCTCAAGGGAATTGAGTTTAGCAGCAATGTCTCTCATATCCATTATGTGCTCACGCACTGTACGACTTCTGTCGAAAGTCATACTTGAGAGCCTTTTCATAAGGGTGCTGGTCAATGCCTCGTCAGAGCTTACGAATTGTTCATCAATTGCCTTCATGTAAGCTTTAACCTTATCGCTATTAGGGATAGAAACCCTAATTCTTTGGCTTATATGAGATTTTATGAGCATTAAACTTAAGCGATTAGATCGCTCCTACTGCTCATAATTAGCCTTAGTAGCTGGCATACTTGATTCTGTTGGGATACGTGGTTCATCCACATGGAGTGACAGATCCAGATTCGAGCGCCCTAAAGTGAGAAGGACTTTCTCTTTCCATTCAGCATAATTGTCACCAGAAAGCATTGGAATTCGAGCATTCTTATTAAAAATAGCGGTAGGAAAAGCGGTAAAGACTGCAAAACAAGGATAAACATACATAAGCTATGAAGTACAGTCCATCAAAGGTGAACCGCGTAAAATACCGATTCATAGTAAATTCTAGACCTTCCTGTGGGCAGAGGTTGCAACCCATGCATAGAATTTACTAACTTTATTAGACTAGTAAACCAAAACACATAGAAAGTAATCCGTACATGTGGCCATAAGATAATTTTCAACTTAAAGGTTTACTATCTCACTCCAATTAATCTCACCAAAATGGTTACCTCCCTGTAGGGCTGGGTTACCATTTTAATGAGATAATTAGACTATATAGATGTCATTATTAATTTTAATCACTCAACTTTACGTGATTAAATAACTTAATTTCTTTTATATTAAGTACTCAAGAGGCTATGGCTACTCCCAAGTACATGACAAAAGATAATGCAAAATGACATCTTAGAATAATTAATTTTAATTATCAACTCAAGCAAAATGTTGATTGGATCTATAAGCAGAATGGTATATACCCCAAAAGGTTAATTCTTAGAATTAATATTATAAGAACTTAAACAATAGCATAATTGTAGATCATTTACTATTCCTTTTCTTATAACTTAAGGACAAAGCTTAAATAGATTTGGAGAAACATGAAAAGGAAATTTCAGAATATTAAGCATAATCATAGGCTTATTTAATAAAAAATGTATAGATAAAGTGACAACCAAAGGCAAACGAACACACTGTTACTACAAGCACCGTACATACAAGTCATTGTGATTCAATTACCATTGAATACGTAAAGCAAACAATTCTAATCAATTTGAAGAAGCACGTCAACTAAAACCAGAAAAAGACAAAATTAAAACTCAAGAGTTGAACGAAAATTCAATATTCTCTTAAAGTTAGGTTGTGTAACCCGTAACTAATAATCATCACTGTATGATGCACTTCTTGATACACACGGTATACAGTGGATACAAGCTTTTCTTCAAACTACAGGACCGAACAATTTCAGATTGTTTCTTTCTTGAAATTAGAATCACAGACGAGAGGCAAAATATTATGTGGCAGGATAGATATCTAAAGGTCACAGCGACAACATACTGGAAAGTTGAAAACCTAAAGGTTTTCCTATAGACCAGTGAAATCCATGTTACAGAAACATCACAGTACTAAATGTTATACCATATTCATAATCACTAATTAGTAGACACTGAACAACACAACTAAGAGGGAGGCTCTGATACCACAAGTTACAATTTGAATGCTAACACAGAGCCAACGCAATAGAAATTATACAAGGAACGTACCTTCAGCCATAGTTGTTCAAGTAATGTGGGAATTCCTTGGAAGAACCTTGAGAGAAAACCTAAGGAGTCTTCTAACCTGCGCCTATCGTAGGATGCCAGACTGATGGAGTCACAGGCATATTTATAGGTAGGCTAAGGACTCTTAGGCAAATACTTTAGCCCTAGGGACTTCTCCATAAATTATAATTACCCTAGGGACTACTAATATATGGTAACTTCTTTCCATCAAAGAAAGTATCATATATGCATAACTACAGAATATTATCTAATATATTATTTTCTTTGGGAGACAAGGTAAATAATTTATTACCTTATATGTGGGCCACACCAGAAATTTCTAGAAAGATACAGTGAATTTCTTACAGCACACACTCATACATTGAAAGGAACTTCACCTCCCACATAAATTGACCTCTCGCACTTTTATACCATTAAGTCTATGGAATATCCGTCTTACCCGTAATCGCAACCTCTACGACTAAACATACCTAAAAACTAGTCCAAATGTTGTCTTACATTAAGCTATTGAGTTTTGCCTACATGGCTGCATTGCAACCCACGCAACCTAATAAAGTATGTTTAAAACTTAGATGAATACCACCTAAACCAAATTTTTACAAATTAAATACGGATGGTGCAACCTCATTTAACTCTGATACGGACGATATATGAGGAGTCATTCAAAATCATCTAGGTTCTTGGAAAGTGGTTTTTGCTGGCCAAGTCATACATTCACATTGCATCACAGCAGAATTGTAGGCCTTCATACGAGGACTAAGTCTAGCAGTCCAAATGCAACTATTGCCACTGGAAGTTGAAATTGATGCGCATGAGGTAATAACATTATTAGCTACAACATTAAATATACTAATATGATCTCTGATCGCAGGCACCTTCTCAAGATGCTCCGTTACCCAGTAGTTCTACATGCATACAGGGAACAAAAGAGCATAGCAAATCAACTTGGAAAGTCGGGAAGTAGGATGCAATACGATGTTGTTCTACAAGTTTTTGTTGAACCACCACTTTTGTGACAAGTCAGTTGAAAGCATATCAACTAGGAGCCACTACTCAACGCATAGTTATAATTGTTGGGATAAAAAATAATCTCGCCCAGGAATAATATCCACAACAAATAATAATAACACAAGAGAGTAACAATGACACCAAATATTTTAGCGGGATAATATACAATATCCAAGTGGAGAAATATTACCAGTATAGTATTACAAATTAGTAGTGTCAAGAGACTACTACAACTTTAAAAGAAATAACAGTCTTTATTTAACATAGCTCACTATAATATTACTACCACTCACTAGTTATCTCACAGACAACAATATGTGGATTACTCTCACTACTTTATGCTTCTCTAGTTATTTTGGTATGTTTAACAGAGAAAGAAGAATCTCTATTTATAGACATTTTTTCCAACCTTTCAGCCAATCAAAATTGACTTTTGCATTACAATTTTAATCAGCTGCCCATATGTATTTCAAGCAGCCTATTTTGTCCAACTTTTCAATCTTCTTCTTTATTTTTCTTTTGTAGGTGAGGTATGGACCCCCACAGTTTTGTTTTTCTCCCATGTCAATCACTCCTCTCTTTTTTTCTTTTATTCAATGTAGTAGTTTATGTATGGACCCCACAAATCTCTCCCTTAATTTTGATTTTTTTTCTTCAGTTCAAGTCTTGTTCTCAATCTCTGAAAATCTTCAAACTTGAGAGGCTTTATAAAAATGTCTGCAACTTGATCATGAGACTTCACATATTTGAGTTCGACTTCCTTCTTGGCAATGCACTCTCTGATGAAATGATACCTTGTATCTATATGATTGCTTCGTTCGTGATACACTGGATTCTTGGCAAGTGCCTGTGCAAATTTGTTATCAATACAAATCTCTGTAGCCTCAATTTGTGAAAAATTGAGCTCCTTCAATTATCTTCTTAACCAAATAGCATGACATGTACATGATGTTGCTAATATATATTCCGCTTCACAAGTCGAGAGAGTAACTATGGGTTGTTTCTTTGAACTCCAAGAAATAATAGAATCACCCAAGAAAAATACAAAGCCAGTTATACTTTTTCTATCATCAATATCTCCCGCATATCACTATCACAATATCCTACAAGGTTGAAATCATTAGAAGAAGAATAAAATAACTCAAAATTGATCGTACCTTTTAGGTAATGAAGAATTCTTCAAGTAACCTTCAAGTGAGTAGAGGTAGGAGCCTCCATGAAACGACTTACTACTCCAACTGCAAAAAGTATATCTGGCTTGGTACAAGTCAATTACCTCAACTTCCCACAAGACTTTTGAAGAATGTGGGATCCACTTTTTCTCCTTTATCAAACTTGGACAATTTTGTCCCATTTTCCATCGGTGTGTTCACGGGGTTGCAATCGAGCAAGTTGAACTTCTTCAATATCTCTTTTGTATAGCTTTCTTGAGAGATAAAAACTCCATCTTCCATATACTTTACTTCTAGGCCTAGGTAATATGACATAGGCCCTACGTCTGTCATCTCGAACTCACGGGACATATCTTTCTTGAAAGCTTCAAACAAACTTGGGTTATTACCTGTGAAAATAAGATCATCAACATAAAGACAAACAAATAAGATATCTCCATTAGTATGAACTTTAAGGTAAAGAGCATATTCATGGAGACAAAGAGTAAACCCATGGTCTTGAAAATACTTGTCGATGCAACTATTCCATGCTCGTGGGGCTTGCTTTAATCCATATAAAGCTTTCTTCAACCGCAATAATTTATCTTCATGGGTTTTGACCACGAAGCCCAATGGTTGTTCAACATAGACTTTTTCTTCAAGATAGCCATTCAAAAAGGCTGACTTGACATCTAGTTGATGAATTTTCCACTTTATTTGCACCGCCAAAGAGATCAGCAAACGAATCGTCTCTATGCGGGCAACAGGTGCATAGACTTCTTCATAGTCAATGCCTTGCCTTTGCTTGTAGCCTTTAGCCACAAGTCGTGCGTTGTATTTCTCCATATCTCTATATGTATTCTTCTTTATTTTGTATACCCATTTTACTCCAATTGCTCGATGACCCTTGGGAAGAGTTGTTAACTCCCAAGTGTTGTTCTTCTATATTGACTCAATCTCTTCCTCCATGTCTTGTCTCCACTTTTTATTTGTAACAGCTTCATCAAAGTTCATTGGTTCAGTGTCAGCAAAGAGACACATAAAAAATCAAAATTAGTAACTTCTTCTGTGTCCTCATAGAGCTCTTGAATACTCCTTGTTATTTGCGGTTGTTCATTTGAACTTTCTTGAGAAGAGGGAAATGCAACATTGGTTAGAGAAGGAGGTGGAGTTGTATCCTGCACAGATTCCATGGTCTCTGGTTCTTCTTCATCACCAAAGTATGGAAGCAATCATATGAAGTTTCTTTCTGAGTTTTCCAATCCCATGCCAATTCTTCATCAAATTCAACATCGCGACTTACCACCACTTTGTCGCTGCTTGGGTTGTATAGCTTGTAGCCTTTTGAACTTGTATCATAGCCAAAAAACACATGCTTGACACTTCGATCGTCAAGCTTTTCTCTCCCTTGATGTGGCACATGAGCATAGGTGTCGGCGTCCCCATTTTTCTAAGGCGGAAAGCGGGTTTCGACATTATGGATGGAATGACTCTTTTATTCCCTTTTTGGGGAATTGGGTTATGGATTTTGAAGAGTCGCCACCTAATGATTATAGTGAATTAGGACACTTTAAAAGAAAAGAAGAAGATTTTGAAAGAAAATCACAGTTCGGGTAAGGGCTTTAGATTATCTCGAGGGGAAGGTGTTAGGCACCCCTCAAGATCCACTAGTGTGGTTCCCG
>MU684136.1:0-11793 GCA_026770625.1 Nicotiana glauca
AGGATTTTATCTTTTATTGTTCAGAAAATGAATTTAAATAAAATTACAGTTAATTTAGGATTGATTTAAAATAAATTTAGTTTCGAATAATTTTGAATAAATGATTTTATTAGATTTTTTATATATTACCATGCAAGCTTTAATCTTGTTCTAATTAGTGTCTTTTAATACTAATTAAGAAATTTCGTTTTTATTAAAAAAAAAAAAAGATTTTCCGAAAATTAAAAAAAAATATTTTAAATATAAATTAAATTCTGCTTCATTAATATTTGTCACAAATTAAATGAGCGTATTACATTTTTTTAGCTCATAATTAATTAGGATTTTTTTTCCCTTTATTATAGAGAAAAACTTTAAAAAATAAAAAATGTAGTCATTTTAGGATACTTTTAAAATATAGGAGGCGTGCCTCGCCATATTAAATCATAAATCGCGGAGCCCTCGATAAATGGATGTAATAATTGGGATAGATTTCAGGATTGGTCGTTTAGTGAATTTTCACGGCCTTCTCAAAATAATAANATTAAAATAATGAATAATAACATCAGAAAGCGGTTAAAGGTTAAAATTTGCACATAAGTTAAAGCATGTTAAAAATCAGATAAATAAGCCGAATATGATAGTTGAGCGACCGTGCTAGTACACCTTCTCCCGGGTTAACAGAATTCCTTATCCGGATTTCTGGTGCGCAAACTGTTAAATAGAGTCATTCTTTTTCTCGATTCGGGATTCAACCGGTGACTTGGGACACCTTAAATCTCCCAAGTGGCGACTCTGAATTAAATAAAATAAATCCCGTTTCGATTGTCCTTTAATTAGAAAAACTCCATTGCGCCCTTGCGGGTAGCGTCAAAAGGAGGTGTGACACTAATGCTAACAAAAGTGGTGCAAATCGTATTGGTTATGCAGATACAAGATTAGAATGCAGAGATTCAAATATTTGAAATAAGGTTTTCATCAGGGGGAGTAAAATACGCGATGCATTTTTTTTTTCCTTACTAAGATTTTTTTTCCCACAGGGTTTTCCTTATAAGGTTTTTAATGAGGCACCTAACAATGCGTATTACTAAATATGTGCACTCTTTTTTCTTCACTAGAATTTTTTTCCACGGGGTTTTTCCTAGTAAGGTTTTAATGAGCCACATTACCTTTTAATGAACATCCAAGGGGGAGTGTTATAAATATATTATATTATGAATGTTCATTTAGTACTCCGTTGTAAATAAGCTTCCTGAAGAAGCTTACCCATATGGGACTCCGCCGTAAATATGTTTATCTATTTAGTACTCTATTAGAAATAAGCCTCCTGAAGAAGCTTATCACTTCGGTACCCGGTTATGGATAAATATTACTCCCGGTAAAAGATTGTCCATACCGGGTATAATAAGTTTATCCTTTCAGTATCCGATTATGGATAAATATTACCCCCAGTAGAAGATTATTCATACCGGGTATAATAAGCTTATCCTTTCGACATTCCGTTATGGATAAACACTACCTCCGGTAGAAGATTATCCATACCGGTTATAATGAGCTTATCCTTTCAGTACTCCGTTATGGATAAACATTACTCTTAGTATAAGATTATTCATATCTGGTATAGTAGCAGCTTACACGACAGCTTGTAGTAGCAGCTTACACAACAGCTTATAGTAGCTTACACAGCAGGTTGTAGTAGCAGCTTACACAACAGCTTGCAGTAGCAGCTTACACAGCATCTTCCTTTCTTCTATAAATATAAAGAGTTTTCAGTTCATTATGTACATCAATTTGAATTCGAATAATATATCAATTTCTCTCTATACCTGTTTTACATTACAATCTTTATTTTATAACACTTTTTACGGAAAAACACTTTTGGTCCCGAAAAAGCTTGACCAAAGACGCTATTAGTATCAAAAGATGTCTTCTGTAATTTTTCATGACAAATCAGTCGCAGTTATTTACCCGCGCCTCACAAACACAACACTAACAGTAGCATCAAACTGCAAGTGCAGCAATGGTGATGCTGATGAGCAGCATCTCATCCTTCTCTCTCCTCCCTCTCAATCCAAACCTCTCCCCCATTTTCTCTCCGGCCAAACTCAACCGCTCTATTGATTATCAATTTAGAATCATTTCTGGCCATGGGATAAGACACGTAGTTGTACGGAACAGCAATCAGATGGCGGAGGTTACTTCATCTCCTTCTTCTGATTCTGTTACTGATTTGGAATCGGCGTCGACTGTAGTGAGGAAGTTCTATGGCGGAATAAATAACCGCGATTTGGACTCGGTTGAACAACTTATCGCTGAGAATTGTGTGTATGAGGACCTTGTATTTCCTCAACCTTTTGTTGGACGTAAGGTTAGTTATCAAACTGTATTAGTAGTTTTAAGTTTTTTGATAATTACTCTCTCCATTCTAATTTATGTGACTCTATTTTCTTCTTACGTTCTAAATTGAAAACAATATTACTTAAACTCACTTGTACGAGAAGCTTTTATAGCCATATAAATTTTATAGCACATATCAGACCACAAATTTTAAATGTTACAGTGTATACTCCGAGGATTTATCAAATGGTAATGCAGGTTAAGTATCTTTTTTATGTCTCATTCAAAGTTAATTAGACTTCTGGGTTCAACGAGTTATTGACTTTCATGATATAACGGAGAAGTTTTTTTTGGTGATTTTAATATTATTTTGATTTTCAGTGCTGTTACTATATGGGTTTGTTCCCTTGATATGTTTGGACTTACATTCAGGTGTGAGATTTTGGTACCTTATGATTAACTAGCTGAACTTGGGATGACGGAAATAGCATAACTTGTGATCTCCATGTATATAAGATTGCGGACATCTATATTTTTTAAAAATAAATCCATACACCTCAAGTCACGCTCGCTTGTGGTGATGCAGGGTTTGGCATTGACCCCTACCTGTATATTAATAACCAGAAAAAAAAAAAACATAGGAGGGGGACATAAACCTTACCTCCCAATCCTTAATGAAGATTGTACGTACTGACCTTTTAACAAGTGAGGGTGAGTTAGGAAACTAACTACCATATTACTAAGATGGAAGGACCTCTTCCTTCTACAATTGATCCTACATAAGTAGATCGTGAGCAACTTCATAAAAAAAACATAAGTAGATTGTGAGCATATTAAGTTTCAATGAAGATGCATATATGTTCGATAGTTAGTTATACAGAGGTCATGTTCAATAAGAGAAGACTGAAGTTAAAACTGTTTCTGCATTGTTCAAGCTTGAGCATGCCATTGAACCTGATTTGCGTAACTATACACTGTACACCAGCTCCATAATTCATTTTATCCCTTCAACTCCTTTCCTGTGACCGCTGTCATTCAATTAATTCAGCT
The DNA here is from genome assembly GCA_026770625.1 of Nicotiana glauca. Lineage (NCBI taxonomy): Eukaryota > Viridiplantae > Streptophyta > Magnoliopsida > Solanales > Solanaceae > Nicotiana > Nicotiana glauca. The sequence goes on from MU684136.1 coordinate 3,367, forward strand.
TATTTATTATCATGATGGTGCTGGATTTTAAGGTTCACCAAAACGCAGCTCTAACTTCCCCTTAGTCTTGATGTATATACTATTGTCTGACCTAAAATGGGTTCAGTGTGTTGAGGACAGGATATTGTGGGGATGCCAGATAAAAGCTTTAGGGAGCCATGCCTTTTCAATAGTCCCTCTCCCCCAAATTCAGAGACAGAGATTAGAAGACCTATTTCCTGTGCATACACCCTTAAACATAAACATGCATTCGGATATAGAAAATTTGTCCCTATTTCTAGCTAAAAATTTCACTTCATTTATGCTGTTGTAACAATTTCCAAAGACCCTTCAGCTGACAGGTTAGTGTGTCAATTGTCTTAAACTTTGATCATCGTCCTCTTAGATTCTCTTTCTAGATTTGAAAGTGAAAAAATTTATTCTTTTAGTTTTTTCATGTACTAATTTTATTGATTAATCAATCAACTGATCCTTAATTAATTCCAAACTAGTTGGGTCGTCTAGATAAATCCTGTGAATCCACTTCACTCGGCCACTTCTTTCTAGTACTGAATACGTTATCTTTTGATACAAATTAGAGATTCTTTAAAACTAGAGGTTCTCTAAGGCGAGATCTCATCTTTATCCTATACGTGTGTTACTTACATGCTCTATTCATCATTTTTAAGCTAGAAATTTGTAAAATTTCAAATATGTTTTGAATGATGAAGTTATCCACGTTAAAGTTCACTCAAAAATAGGTCAAACTTACCATATGCAAATTGGACAATGGAGACTGTACGTAATTTAACTCGCATCCAAGCCTATTTTTGTTCTTGTTCGTACCCCTGGAATATTAACTGCTTTTCTCGAAAGGACATGAAATACGGTTGGCTTCTCTATTTAGCATGAAGAATGCTGTGGTAATAAAAATATGATTACTGGAACTGCTTTTCCTCTCGCCTTTATCCTTTTGCTTTTTATAAGCGAAGACTTTACCTTATTAGTTAATTATCGTTGTAAATAGATTTCTATGTGTTGTGTGACCATATCAACTAAAAACTTAAATTTTTAGATGAGGTGATCATACACTTTATTATGGTATGGAGCCAAATTCATCCCTGATGTCGGGTTACCTGATGATGGTCACTCATGTTATGTTACTCCACACTCCAAATGTCCAATTCTTGACGTGTGCGGGCATGTCTAAATCCCACAAGTCTATAGGCTATAGTTTTCTTATATAGTCCTGGATACTGTTCACTAATTGAACGAGCTTTAGGGTTGAGTTAGACCAAGGTCAATTTTTTAACACTATGCTTACGTTTGATCACCAATTGTCACTGCAGGCGATTCTAAACTTTTTCAAGAAGTTCACTGACTCGGTTGGATCTGATCTGCAATTTGTTATTGATGATATATCCCAGGAGGATTCATCAGCTGTTGGTGTCACTTGGCACTTAGGTGTGGACAGAGCTTACCATGCTTTGATTTGTTTTCCATATTGTTTATCAGGAAGTTGGATCTTCATTCTTCAGTTTAATTGATTTTGAATGTGATAACAGAATGGAGAGGAAGACCGTTTCCTTTTAGCAAAGGATGCAGCTTTTATCGATTGGAAGTGGTGAATGGCCAGAGGCAAATACTGTGCGTAAAACAAAATCCTTACCCGTATAAAATGCTGGATGTGTTTTTATGCGTTATCATTCTTTTGTCCTCTTTGATTTTATGTAATCTGTAGATAGAATAACTTCATTCATGAAGATATAAGAACATAGTTATATGGCCACTTTCGTCAGAAGACAACCACCCAGTAGAATACTACTGGGGAAGGTAGAGCATACGCAGACCTCTTACCCCTACCCCGGAGAGGTAGAGAGGCTATTTCCGGGAGACCCTCGGTTCAGAGACAAAAGATCCGTAGTTTCCACTTTAGTCAGAATAGTGGTTTATTATCAATAAAATCAACCAACTATTCTTCAATCTCAAATAAGTTGGATTCTGCTATATAAATCTTTTGTATCTATTTTGTTCCTGGTCAGATGCCTACCAAAGTGAGCATGTTCCAACAAATTCACTATTCAAAGTTCACTATAGTCAGGCTATTTTTAACTGGTGGTCAACCTACTGCAACTCTTTGCTTTTATTCGGGCTTGGAACTGACTATACGTTGCATAGATGGAGTATAATTTTTTCAAATTCATAGTGATGAAAATTCTCTTGGTAGAAATGGCATCTCCTCATGCTCTAAAGTTAATGTTCTTTTCTTTCAGCATGTGATGTATATGGCCGTAGGAATGACTTCTCGATTTCATATTTACTCTTGACAGCTCCTGGCATTTTTTTTTTCTTTTTTTATGTTTCTGTATTTGATTAGCAGCTATGTAGTCAAAATGTCTAAATATCTCTTCCAACAAAAACGAGAAAAGCACTGTTTTAGGGTTATTAGGAGAATGAAATCTCATGTCTGGACTAAATGTTGATTTTCTTAAGCAGTTACGGCAGAGACAGTGTGGAACCTGCAGTCAAGCCTGGGGAGACAGCATTGGTATGTATGTTTCCTCATAAATGGAAGAGCCTGAACTGGCAAAAATCAATTATCTATTGTCTTGATGTTTGTGTATTTGCATCAACGTTCAAATTAACTTGCCACGTACATCAGTCTACTCTTAACTTTTTGTGCCTTGCCATAAATAAGTTCTGGAAATCATTTAAGGGGCTGAGAATGGCTAATCACGTAGACAATATATGGCTATGGGACGAGCATTCCATCTCTATTATTTGTCATCTGAATCTCAAATCTCACCAAGTAGAAAAAATGTTTCCTTTCATAAGTTTGAGCTTGATTACATGTTCTATTGGCATACACATGGTTATCCTTAAACCCTATTGCCTCTCCTCAAAGCAATGGAGCACAATATTGCTCTCACATCTATAGCTTCGCACATCTGATAAATCAAAAGAGGTAAGTTGCTGTGTATTCCTTCAATGGTGCTTGCTGTGCCAAAGGCCCTTTGGTCGGGATGATTTATGCAGCGATGTATATTTATTTAGCTACTGCGTGTTGGAATATAAACAGAGTCTAACACCTACGTTCCAACGCATTATTCATGCACTGAACTTTCTAATTAGCTGGTAATGTGGGTTTCATATGGCTGACTGGTGAGGAAGAAGGTAGTGCAAAAAGGTGCAGTAAAATAGAAATGAACGAAAGAACCTTGAAACATTAGTAGCATCACTTTCCTGCAGCTGAGACTTTGTTATCCAAGATTCTCTGCTCTTTTGTAGTTCATTTTTTAATTATTTTCCCCCTTACATCTCTACGAATCTTATCAGGTTGCCATCAGAGGCGTAGCATGGCTGCTGCAACAATTTCCACAATTGGCAGATCGGTTCTGATTGAAGTATGATTGGCCTTTAGAAGATTGGAGTAAATTTATGAAAAAAGATAACGTCATTACTTGTAACGTACCTGGAAACCTGAAAGGCATTAGTATGTACATAATGAATTTGTTCATAGTTATAATTTCCATCTTGTATACAACTAAAGAATAAATCGATCTTACATTGCGAGTGTGACGATCTGACCCGTCGTCTTACGTGTTACTGCTCCGTTTTCCCCGTTTATTGCTTCTTCATGTTTCGTTATCAATGTTTGGAGTGTTAGAGTTGATTTGGGTTGGTTTTGGTAGAAAATGAAACACTTAGTCTATTTTAAGAAGGCTTAAGTTGGAAAAGTCAATCGGGTGTTGACTATTGAGTTAGAGGGCTCGGATGTGAATTCCGGTGGTTCGGTTAGCTTCGGGGATGCTCGTGACTTGTGACACCCCGGTCGGGCTGTATTGGGTTGTATTTATATTGATTAATATCATTAATTCATATTCGAGATGTTATATAACTGACTAACTGCTTTAAGTGGTGTTCTGAAATGGTCTGGCTGGCCTTGTCTTCACGAGAGGCGCCATCACGATCGGGTTTGGGAATTGGGTCGTGACAAGTTGGTATCAGAGCCTAGGTTACTAGGTCTCACGAGTCATGAGCAGGTTTAGTAGTGTCTCGCGGATCGGTACATAGACGTCTGTATTTATCCTCGAGAGGCTGCAGAATCTTTATGAAAACTTCCCCTTTCTTGGAATTCCTATCGTGCGTACTTGATTCAGCTTGAGATTTAACTCTTGAAATTTCTTCCACACGTCTGTATGCGCACATGAGCGCTCAGTATTGTAAGTGCCTTGATGGCTTGTGATTCCCCGATCGAGGGGCGAGATGTAATCCCGTGAGTTCGATGTTGGGCCAGTCTGGAGGACTTGAGGCCGGATCTTTGCTTATGGCTTGAGCACCAAGGTGCTGATTTTGTGAGCTGGTGTTATGAACTTATACGTTCAGTGTTGTCCCTAATTGTGGGAATGGCTGCTGGATAGCTACGTAATGAGTATGTTGGTACTGTGTAACGTTTCTATATGACTTGGTAATGGCGAAGAAGTCTGCTGGATAATAGATGAATTGTTAAGTGTCCGTTTTCTATTGTGATTTGTTGTGTAGCCCCAAGTTATGGGCGCGTGAAGAATATTTTTGTATCCCCTAGTTGGAAAGTGAGGTGCAATACGTGTGGCGGTATGAGTTCAGACTTAGGAAGACCAATTGATTGTGTAACGTATATGATGGTGGAAGGCATGTTGGGACTGTGAAATTCCAGCTATATTGTATTATCGGACCTATGTGAGATAGGGTGACGTGGGATCACCCCGAGTATATGCTTGGTAAGGTCATTCAGTTATTGGGTTGCTTCTAGTACAACTCTGGGTACGCTCGAGGACGAGCGTTTGTTTAAGTTGGGGAGGATGTGACGACCCGACCCGTCGTCTTATGTGTTACTGCTCCGTTTTTCCCGTTTATTGCTTCTTCATGTTTCGTTATCAATGTTTGGAGTGTTAGAGTTGATTTGGGTTGGTTTTGGTAGAAAATAAGACACTTAGTCTCTTTTAAGAAGGCTTAAGTTGGAAAAGTCAACCGGGTGTTGACTATTGAGTTAGAGGGCTCGGATGTGAGTTCCGGTGGTTCGGTTAGCTTCGGGGGATGCTCGTGACTTGTGACACCCCAGTCGGGCTGTATTGGGTTGTATTTATATTGATTAATATCATTAATTCATATTCGAGCTGTTATATAACTGACTAACTGCTTTAAGTGGTGTTCTGAAATGGTCTGGCTGGCCTTGTCTTCACGAGAGGCGCCATCACGACCGGGTTTGAAAATTGGGTCGTGACAGCGAGGACACTAAGTTGAAAAAAGATGGCAAAATGTAAATCAGAAGATGTGCTGCAACTTTTCTTCTCTGCCTCTTGTCAAGAACTACAAATAGCTAAAAATTGTGAAAAGACCAATCCCCTGCTAGAAAACAGAAAAGGAACAAAAACAAAAATCTTTTTAGTTTTGCTTGAGTAATCCTAAATGGGTAGAGTAAACCTCATATCACTAGCTTTCCATTTCATTGACGTGAATATCCTAACCAAAGAAAATAATCACCACCATGAAAAAATGGTGTTAGGTTTATAATTCAACGGCCGCGGGCTGTCATTTTTCTTTAACTATTTGTACCCACTAGGAACTGTAATTTTTTGCTCCTTAATCAATTCATATTAATGAAAGGAAAATTTATTTCCTTTTTGCCTCTTTCAATGATGCAAAATCGAAAGAAAGTGGGGATGGGGGATGGTCCCATTTTGTGAAGAAAACAACATATACACAGTAATATAAATTGAAGGGCCAACTTGTTCTAGCTTGTGGTTCGCTTAGGATTGGGCTGCAGAGCCTGTTCTCGCTTCTATTTTGAAGGTCCTTTAATGAAAATGTCAAGCCCATCCTAGCCCATTTAAGTCTACGCCCGCTAAGGTTTGACGTACCCTATTTGGTCGCCCCATTATGCTGTACCCACTTTTTCAGGGAATTTAAATTTGTCGGACTTTTGAACACTTAAAGTAATTTATAAGACAAAAGTGTTAAGAATGGGGGAGAAGGGACACTTTTGTGATTAGAGTTAATGATATAGTTTTTAAACCCCCAAAGTTTTCTTATTTACAAAAACGTCCCCCTCTTACTCCACTCCGGTTGATGTTTGAAACATCCACGCGAGATGTTTCAAACATCCACGGGAGGTGTTTCAAACATCCTGTAAGCTGTTTTAGTTTTCCCGTAAGATGTTTCAGTTTTCCCGTAAGATGTTTCAAGCATCCGGAGAGATGTTTCAAACAACCCGAGAGATGTTTCAAGCATCCCGGGAGATGTCTCAAACATCCCGATGGATATTTCAAACATCCCGGGGATATTCCCCGGAATGTTTAAACATCTCCGGATATGTTTCAACAGAATACTAATTTATGGGGATGTCTCAAAAAAATTTGACTGTATTTTGCAAAATACTCATTTTGTAAAAATTCATATTTTTCTCTTTCTCTTGTATATTTTAAACCAAAGATAAAATAAAAAAAAAAGATGATGAAATTATGAGATGAAGAGGGAAAGAAGAAAATGAAGAAGAATAAGAAGATGACAACCTGAACTACCTGAAGCAACAACAAAATTGAAGAGAAAAAAGAAAGTAAGGAAGAAAAATGAGAGAATAAGAAAGAGGAAAAAAGAGGGAAATGAAAATTTGATGGAAATGAAAATTTGAAATAATTTGAATGAGTATGATTTTTTAAATAATTTTAATATTACTCACAAGTTTTGTTATTCTTAATTTGACCCCCGAACTCCTTTAATTACACATTTTTTGTTAATCAAAATATGTGTCCTATATTCTTCCACAAGACTTGAGAAGCCTTTTTTACCTCTTTTTTCCCACTTTTTCTTCGTGCTGCTACTACTTCTCAGCGATTATTTCTTGTTGCTGCTACTTGTTTGTGGTTGCTTCTTCTATTCTTCTTTTTTGTCTTAAAACTGAGATTCAAACTTTGAGTTGGTACTTGTAGACTATAGTGAAAAAATCGAAAGCCACCGTTGTTAGAGAAAACTTGCTCGATGGTGACCTCACTGAGACCGGCGAAACGGACGTCTTAAGAGATAGAAGAACTTCAAATCCCGATTTTGAAGTTGCATTGAAGAGATAAAAGAATTTCGTATTTGATTCTGAAGTTGCACTATGAAGCGATAGAAAAACTTCAAATCCGATTCCAAAACCCTGAATTTGTAACTTTAGATGCGACTTGTGTAGTGATGAGATACGAGTGTTTTTCAGAATGGGTAAATTTTGGAAATTGTTGTGCATGGTAGCCTCAAAATCGGGTGTGTCTACACCTCCCCCGTTTTGACACCTCTCTAGTTAAAACCCTCTAGCACTGGTTTCCAACCCTCAATTCGTAAGAGTAAATTATTAACTCTTACATTCAATTCTTACGAAGAATCTTGATGGAACGTTGATAATAGGTGAATTTGACTATAATCACGCCTTAAATAATCACCTTCTTGTGTAGTTTTGATGATAAAAGTGATAACAAAATGTTCTTATTAGTGTTTTTCATGATTTGCAGGTGATATATGTCCAAGGAAGGCTAGGGAACAGTTTTGGAGTCAAAAATGGAGAAAAAGAGGCCAACTGTGTAAATTTCCAATGGAACCTCGTATGTCAGCCCTGAAATTCAGAGAAGTAGTTTGGCCGCGATTCTACCGCGACCGCGGCAGAATCGCCATGGAAGGCAGCTGCAGAAGTTTCGAGATTCAGATAGGGTCTTTGGCCGCGGTTCTACCGCGACTGCGGCAGAACCGCGGCAGGCACAGTAAACTTCGAGGACCGAAGTGTAAAAAACGGGATTTTTAGACCTAAACCCTATATTAAACATTAGACTTCGTCCAAAAGGGGCATGCATTATTTTTGAGATTATCTTGGCAAGGAAAACAATTGTGAGAGATCACCCAAAACATCTTTCTTCTTTTCTTTAATTTTTATTGCTAGTTTATGATGAATCTTATCTTAGTTTGTTTACCCATAGCCATGAGTAGCTAAATCCCTTGTCTAAGGTTTTGACGGAACCTATTGGGGGATGAACTTCTTATTTATGTGAATACAAATTGCTAGTTAAATCTCTATTTGTTCAACTTCGTATTTGTTGTAGTTAATCGACAGGATCCTCAATTTGCTTTGCCTATTTAGTGTGCATAACTTGAAAAAGAGTGCATATTTAGGTTATTGTTGAACAACACCACTCCTAAATTATAAGAGGAATCTATAATTGTGGTTTTAAAGGCGGGATTAGGGATAACGAAGCCTTGGGTGCAATCTTAAGTGAACTGTGTTAATTAAAGCTAGCTAGTGTATCTCGGGAGAGTGCAATAGTATATTATTGTGATTACTCGAGAGAGATTTAAGGTAAGAAGAGTGTTCATGATTGATAGAGATGTGTTGGTAAATTTGTATGAAGCATAGACAGAAGGGATTCCATCAATAGGGGAAAT
>MU684137.1:0-14050 GCA_026770625.1 Nicotiana glauca
CATTGCTATCCCTTTGAGCCTTATTATATTTTCTTTCATATCCCTCTTTCGGAATCAACAAAAAAAAATCAAGGACTGAACGAGAAAATTAAGTGGAGAAACAAGAAAAGAAAAGAAGAAAAGAGAAAATGAAAGGAGAGAAGGAAAAAGAAAGAAAAAGAAAAGCAAAGAGGAAAAAGAAAAGAAAAGAAAAAGGAAAAAAGAAAAAGAAAAGAAGAAAAAAAAAGAAAAGAAAAAAAGGAAAGAAAAGAAAAGAAAAGAAGAAAAGAAAAAGAAGGATGGAAGGAAGGAAACATCGCAACAATGAAGCGATTTTATGATCTGAACTACGTTTGACTTGATCCCGAAAGGGTACGTAGGCAGCCTCACTAAGGTTCAATCACAACCAAAGAAAAGTCCAAGAATCCATAGAGAATGAAATTAGGGCAGATGTTATGGAAGATATCATTCCAGAAGTTGTAATTTTTGAACCCACATTAGAATACTTTGAACCTTTATATCTTTTTTTCTAAACCCATCCAAAAGCTACATTACGGTCCAAAGAAAGACCTTCTGATCAATTTTAAGAAATGGCAATACAAGCAGGTAAGGTGAATCATGCTATGGACAACACTCCGGTACCAGAAGATGAAAGACTGAAAATGAGAGAGTCTTATTGGTGAAAACCCTCACGGGCACCGTAAGGCGATGTGAGTTGAGAGATATGAAAATGAGAGAGTCTTATTGGTGAAAACCCTCACAGGCACCGTAAGGCGATGTGAGTTGAGAAATATGAAAATGAGAGAGTCTTATTGGTAAAAAGCCTCATGGTCACCGTAAGGCGAAAGTAAGTTCCAAAGTGGGCAAATGAAAGAAGTTGAGGTTGAAAGGTGGCAAAACAAGAAAGGTTTGCGTTTTGGTGAAAATCGGGTTGTGAAATATGAAAGGGTAAATGTGGCAATTGACAGTTTGGTTGACAGACTGGGCTGGTTAATCCAAAATGCATGACATGATCAACGGAATCAGCCTTATCACTCAGATAAGTCCCATTTTCTTTCTCTTTTCGGAGTCTTCTATCCTCAAAACTTCGAGGTCATTGCATTTTATTTTTCTTAAAATCTGTCTATAAGACATTTTCAATCAAAGCTAACTACCAGCTTCCCAGTTGTATGGCACAATGAGACCAAAAATTCATTAAAAGACAATGAAACATGAAGGATTAATGGAAATCAGAAAGTTGGAGAAAGAAGTAAAAGTTTACAAGAAAGGAAAAAGAAACATCAAGTCAATAACATGAGCAAAACATGCGGGTCATCAGGATCAGAAAGTTTGAAAGTTAGCCGGGAAATTAAGGCAAGACAAGATAAGTTCAAAAAGCAAGGCGGAGCAAGTCCAGAAGCAGAAGCATGTCCAACAAGAATGCCAGCAACTAACCACCATTTTATACTAACAAATTATTCTTTGATTAGAACAGGGACAAAAGATTCAAATTCTTACTAATCACTTTAAAGTGAATGTAACCAATGTGGATAACAAGGGAACACAAAAAGTTGTAGCAGTCAGGCACCCACCTGGAGAACAAGGGAGGACGGTTCAAGTTTTAAAGGAAAGCAGCAATGTTCAAAGGAATCCATTTCAAGTTTCAGCAGTCAGGCACCCACCTGGAGAACAAGGGAAGTACAATTCAATTTTAGCTTTCAATTTTGCATATTTGATACATGTTGTACCCAGCCACCAAACTAGGGCAGAAAATATTCTTTGTTTTGTTTACATTGTAAGCAGGCGCCCACCTGAAGAACACGGGAATACATTTCAAAATTCAGCAAGCAGGCGCCCACCTGAATAACAAGGGAATACATTTCAAATTCAGCAAGCAGGCGCCCACCTGAAGAACAAGGGGAGTATAATACAACTTTTATCTCTCAAGTTAACATTCAGTAAAATCATGCACCTAGTTATCATTTGGGGCAGAAAATTTTCTTTGTTTTGTATACTTGTTGTAAGCAGGCGCCCACCTGAAGAACAAGGAAATACGTTTCAAATCCGGCAAACAGGCGCCCACCTGAAGAACAAGGGAATATCTTTTCAAATGCAGTAAGCAGGCACCCACCTGGAAAACAATGGAAGTACAATCTGAATTTTATCTTTGAATTTTAAGATCTGATAACATGATATACCCAGTCACCATACTAGGGCAGAAAACTTTTTCTTTGGTTGTTTATTTTGTAAGCAGGAGCCCACCCGAAGAACAAGGGAATACTTTTCAAAGCAATTGTAAGCAGGAGCCCACCTGAAGAACAAGGGAATACTTTTTCAAGCAATCGCAAGCAGGAGTCCACCTGAAGAATGGACACATGTTTCAAGACATAGTCGAAGCAACAGCCAGAATTCCATTGAAAGAATACAAGATGCAAGATCAAGACAATACAAGAACACAAGATACCAAACATAGATAGGATTTTTGTAAATCATAAGGCATATCCTAGGCTAGCTTCTTTTTATCTTTACACGGTGTAATAAGGGGGTCAGCAAGCAGTAACAACAGTAACAGCAAAAAGATCACAACTCCTGGTAGTCCCAGCTACCAGACATTCCTGAACTACACTGACCTGATTCCTGTTTAGCCCGAGATATGTAGGCAACCTCTGAAGCAGGGCGCGGTCAAACTTTTTAAAAATGCTTCACACAAATTATGCGAATGGGCAAAAATCCCTCATTACCGCTCACTTCGTGTTTCCGGGCAAAGAGGGGCAGCTGTGAGCACGTGATTTTTGCCCTAAGCAATTTTATTCCAAAAGATTCAAATAAAATGATTTCTTTATTATTTTACCATTTTGTGGATTTTTATTGAAATTGGTGTTAATTGTTGCATTTTAATTCATACATAAAAATACAAAAAATATACACATGTATTAGGAGGTTTTTAATTTTATAATTTTAGTATTAATGCATTTTAAAGAAAAATCAAAAAAATAGTCTAAACAATTTAATAAAGAAAATATAAAAATACAAAAGAAAAGAAAACACAAAAAATACAAAAAGAAAAAAAACACAAAAAATACAAAAGAAAATACAAAAATACAAAATATAATACAAAAGAACATAAAATAAATAATTGGGCTGATACACAAATTGTACCCAATTAATAGCCCAAAAAACTTAGAAATGTCCAGGCCCAAAGAATTAATCACCCGGTCTGCCCCAATCTAATACTAAAACGACCCCGTTTAAAGCCAAAGGATCTGGGCCGTTGAAATAATCCATCTAACGGACGGGGTTAATATCTATAATAATCAAAACGACGTCGCTTCTTAGGAGTTAATCATGGCCATCGATCCCTGATGATCTAACGGCTGAGGATGAGCTTTCGTTCAATCAAACGGTGTCGTTTAAAGGCTTCACGTGATCTGAGCCGTTGGTTTATTTAATCCAACGGCCATGATTCATCAGTGGCATTTTAATATAGCAACCATATACACATTCCCTTCATTACACCCTTCTTCTTCTTTAGAGCAAACCCTAGCCGCCTCTTCATTCTCTCCCCATAGCCTGCCGGAACCCTACCGGCGGGAGACGGCAAGTACGCCAAACCTTTCACCCTTAACACCGTAGATAGCTCTCAACTTCCCCTTTCCACCCTCCACCTCTTTTCCCCCCCAAATAAATCCCAATCCGTTCGAATCTTCAAATACATATCGCCGGAACCCTAGTTCCGGCGAACAACCCTTCATCCAAAACAACCCGAAATCATACCAGAAATACCCCTTGACACCCTTAACCCAAATTTGAAGACCTTGAGTGCCAAAAATCACCGGAAAACTTCAAAAATGTTCAAGAAGATTCTACCGGCGACTAAAATTTCAAGAAAAGGCCATATAAGGCCCCTGGACAACCAGAATTTGTTCTTTAAAGAGAAAAGAAGAAAAAAAAGCAGACTGTAGAAAAAATAACGAAAAAAAGCTAAGTGTTTCATTCTTTTTTCCTTCGACTTATTTTTTTCTTTCTTTGTATGCCCGTTTGTTCCTCCGCCTCTGATTCTTGATTCTTTCTGATTGTTACTTCTTCATTTTTGTTCGGTTAAAGTTGATACTGTTTTGAAAGTTAAAAAAAAAGAGATAAAATCCTAATAAATAATTTTTATAGGAATTACTGGAATTTGATAAATTTTTCTGTGTTGATTGTTTGAGATTGATATGAATTAGGGATAATAAGAGTTAAATATTAGATTTTCTTTAATTAGTTTCTAGAAGTTTTAGATTCTGATTATCATGATTTCAATTTCTGTTTAATGTTTAGTTTGGATTTTCAGTAGCTTTGTTTGTGTTAGTTTCAATTTCTGAATTTGTTAATAAATAATTAGTAATTGATTTTAGATAACTAGTTAGGGTTATTGGTTATAGCTGATTACATCTTGTGTTTGATAATTCTAAAATATAGTGATAGGTTAATTTCGTAATTTGGTTAAATCTAAGGGATAAAGGGATAAAAGGCAGTAAGGGTAACTGGTAAATAGGACTTGGGTTCAGGGGTGATTTGGAAATACAAAAATGGTTTAATTGTAATAAAACTTAGGAGGTGGGGGTAATGTGGATAATATGAAGGGTAATGCAGTAAAATACCAGTTAGAAGTGGGGTAAAAGGGTAAAAGCAATGGAATAGAACATTCTAGATAGGGGAAAGGGGAAATTCTATATTAATAAGGGGTTAAACCCGATTAGTTAACAAAATAACAGGGGTTCAATTGAAATAAAAGAGGGTTTGCTTGGCAAATTCTGAAATTCAAACTTCCCTCTCTTTTGTTCTATAAATAGGCCTCACTTGGTCTCCTTGAAAAAAAAGGTTTTGGAAAAATCTGAAATCCATAGAAATACTCTCATGCTATTTGCATGAATTCTCACACTTCATCATTTCAAAACCCAAAAATCGTACAAAAAACCCTCACTGTTCCATTGAATATAGTTCAATTTCAAGTCTGTTTTTTCTTCTGTTTGTTTATTGGCGATCAAAGTTCTGCTGAATTGGAGTTATGTTTATTTGAATATCAGTTTGTTGTTTGATTCGTTACTTTGCTGGGCTTTCTGATTGACCTGTGATTGTTGTGGTTAAATCCGTTTGTTTGAGGCTGTTTACTGCTGTGGTTGATTCCTATTTCTGATATCTCGATTAGAATCTCATCGATTTCCCTCCGTTTCCAAGTACATTCAAATTACTGTAATGTAATTTCGAAATTGAAGAAGATGAAATGAAGGAGTTTACATGTTTTCATATCTTACTGTGTTTTTGTGTTTATCGAGTTTGATTTATGTAGAAGTTAACTAGAATAACTTGTATTCGTTAGGAATAGTCTAAGTATGTAACTGAACTATAGACTCGGACTGTTTGAACTTTACAATAGTTTTAGTTTATTACCGTAAAAGTAGATGTATTTGAAACATATTAACTATAGGATTTTATAGATCTCTATATTAGATCTGATTTAGCTGAAAGTTGTTAGATCTTAAATGATCACAAATAGCCAGTTTATAATGAGATTGAAAATCGTTTGCAAGCCTCAATTTGTTTTAGCCTAGCTTCAGTTGAAAGAAAAAGCTAACAATTACTTCACTAATTTTGGATTTACTATTAGTGATAATGATTTCATTAATAATTCAATTCATGTCTAATTGTACTTCAAAATGCCCAAAGTCTCTTAGTTAATTTGTACAGTGTTACGGAAAATCTATCTAGGTTAGTTTTAAAATTCTACTCTTCTGTTCAATGTCCACGTTAAAATTCAGATCAAGTATAAGGCCTAATAGCCTGAGATAATTCAGCCTGATATAATTTTGAGGCTTACCTGATTTTGCTGGGCCCGAAAATACACAGGCCCACAACCTGATGAAATGTTGTATGGGGCCAAACCACACTGGAGGCCCAAAGCTAGTGTAAATATAGTATAATAAATTCCAATGGGATTATACAGTTAATTCTGGGCTCATTAAGCCACTGTGTAAGACATGGGCTCGAATGGCAGGCCTAAATAGCCGCCCGCCATTTTCAGGCCCACTGTTGGCCTGATTTTTGTGCACACTTGTAATGATGTCTTTATATAGGTTATGACTCAAAGCACAATAGATATGAGAACTCAAATAATAAAATGTACGAATAGTTCTTAAAAGGATTAACTAGGATTTTCTTTTTTAGATACAAGACCAAAAATAGAAAACATAGTTATGCTACGTATAACCTTTAATAATAAAAATGAGACGAGCCTCGCTACATCAAATATACAATCACGGGGTCCTCAATAATTGGTTACAAAATTTAGAATTGGAAGGACCGTCTAGCGAATTTCACGGTTTTTGCCAAAGTTAACAAATACGTAGATGCTTTAGGCACGATTTTTAACAATATTACTTTCTTAAATACGGGTGTACATTTATGTGACTCAAATCCAAATCTCAATGAAGTCGAAATGTGTTAAAGGCCACAGGCGTACTGGTACGGTGTGATTTGAGATACATTTTCACGACGTTGCAATTCTTATAAAAATTCCATAATAAAAGCGGGTTATTAAAAAAGGCATATGAAAATAGAACATATACAGAAATCAGATAAAAACAAGTACGACAGTTGAGCGACCGTGCTACAACCACGAAATTCGGGAGTGCCTAACACCTTCTCCCGGGTTAACAGAATTCCTTATCCGGATTTCTGGTTCGCAGACTGTTAACAGAGTCATATTTTCCTCGGTTCGGGATTCAACTGGTGACTTGGGACACCATTAATCTCCCAAGTGGCGACTCTGAAATAATAATAATAAATCCCGTTCTGATTGTCCTTAAAGTGGAAAAACTCCTTTATTATGCCCTTCACGGGGTGTAGTATAAAAAGGAGATGTGACAAGTGTGACTCCTAAAGATGCAGCTGCTAAGGATGTGACCTCGAAGTACTTTTAGGTTACTTTATTTAGTTTCCTTGTAAGCATCCCTTGTATGAATATTTTCTGTAATTATCTTTTGGAGACATGGGGGGGGGGGACTTTTATCTCATCTTTAACATTGCCTTTTTTTAACATTGCCTTTATTAGTGGAAAACTTTGTTTGAATGACTAGTCCGAAGATTGGTTTGGAGTATTATAAACCCTTAGATCTTGATAGATAACAATTTATAGCTGAGTTTAAATCAACTCGTTGTGAGATCATGATATTGTGAACCTCAAACCCGAATCGAAATGAAACGGAGTCTCAAACTATAAGTTTTGGTCCCTTAAGCCTTTCGAGGTTGGCCTTAGGGCTCTTATAAATCGGCCCTTAGGCTCTTTGAGTTAACCCTTGGGCTCTTAGAATGGCCAGATAATTTTTCCCTCATTTTGGCTCAAAAGACTTAGTGAAATTTTAATTATGCCTTAACATTCATTTTTTTCACCCATGGGTTTTTCAAAGGTTTGACATATCGGAACCGTATTAGTGATTTGTTTGTGTAAACATAATCGATCCCTTATTGAGGTGTTTTTGAGGGCTGATGTTATCGAAACCCTTGGAATTTTTGATGGCTGAATTTATCGAAACCCTTTGTACTTTGCTTTTGCCGAGGGTAGCGTGATTTAATCAATTTTTACAAAGTGTTTGAAGGCCTTTAATTTATGGCAGAAGTCGGACGTCTACGAGCCGCATTATTTGGCCGTAGCCTTTATATGATCGTAGTCTTTAGTATGGCCATAGCCTTCGGCTACATCACTTGGATTTGTTCGAGAAGTTAGTCCCCGAGAATATTGGCCCTGGCCTTTGTTTTGAAGGGGTGCCTCTTTGACGTCTTATTAATTCGGATTTTTGATGACAGTCCCTGAGTATTCGGTGCTTCTATGTTTTAGATCTTAAGCCGTTTCCTGTAGGATTGTAAGTGCTAAGATCGCATGAGACACAAAGTATTTTTGATATAACCAAAATGCTTCTTTAAATAGCTGATATATGCATACACGTTTCGCCGTGGGGGCTTGATTATTCTATATGGACACGGTTCGTTTGACCGTTTGGCCCATTACAATGTTCTCCTACCGAGACCCTCTTAGGCGTGAAATATCTTTCCCAAAAATGTAATCTCTGAGGACGATGCCCCCTAGTATTCGAAGTTGATTGAAAAAGAGTAGGTGTTTCCTCATTAAAAACCTTGCCGGTGAAACTCATTTGGGCAAAAATCCGATCTAAGGGAAAAGAGTGCAATGCATGCTTTACAACCTATGGCCTTTGTGTAGGAAGGCGTAAGATAATAGTAGTATTCTCCAGATCACGATCCTTTGAGAGCTTCCATCGTGCCAATCCTGTAAGATCCTTTATCAATGACTCCGAGGTCTTGCAATCCATGACCATGATATCTCCGAGAGCCTTGACCTGGTCAGGGATGATTTTGGTGCCCCAATTTGATACCACGAAGGCTGAGAAACCCAGTCGTGCCAACTCCGAGGGAACGCTTCTCTGGGTTGAGCTTTCTGTCGTATCGCCCCGACATTTTGATTATTTCCTGCAAATGAATTAAAGTGGTCCTCTGTGCACATGGACTTGACCAGTCATATCATTAATATAAGCTTTCATTAATTTACCTATTTATCCTTCAAGCGGAATACCTGTCATATTTAAATGGGGACGAAGCAATGCGATATATATTATATATAAGAATCTAAATGAGTTTTTTTCCTGGGGGGGATTAATCCCGTTCCCATGTATACCTTTCTTTTGAGCGAATGGCTTGGTAACATCGGGCTTTTCGAAAAACAATGAAGGTTTTACACTCTGGGGAATTCCTTTCTTCGCCTTCAGTTACCTGCTATTCCGCTTCTGTCGAGGCTCGGAGTTGTGCCTATTATTTAGCCACCTTCTTACCTTTGGAGTTCTATGTCTCTGAGGTCAAGGGTTCCGATATTAGTATCACTTCCTCGATTGCGAACATCTCTTTTGCAGCATGCTGTTCTCCGTGGATTGTTTTCACTCCTTCCTCTATCGGGAAGCTCATCATCTGATAGAGAGTCGAAGCCACTGCCCTCATACTATGTATCCACGGCCTCTTAAGGAGTGCGTTATACCTCACGTCACCCTCTATGACATGGAACCTGGTGTTTTGTATGGTCCTGGCTACGTTTACAGGCAAGATAATTTCTTCCCTTGTTATTTAAGTTGCCATATTGAAGCCATTCAGCACCCGGGATGCAGGTACAATCTGATCTTGCAGTCCGAGTTGTTTCACGACCGTCGATCTGATTATGTTTACCGAGCTACCTGGATCCACTAAAATACATTTAACCTGAATTTTATTCAAAAGGATAGAGATTACCAGGGCATCGTTGTGAGGCTGGGACACATCTTCTGCTTCTTCATCGCAAAATGATAGAGCACCCTCGGACACATAGCTTCGAGACCGCTTTTCCTTTGTGATGGATAGTTTGGTACGTTTGAATATAGGTCCCTGCGGGACATCGGCTCCACCTATGATCATGTGAATGACATGTTGAGGTTCTTCGATTCATTATTCCTATTTGCGTCTCTTTCTAGGAAATGGTTTTTAGCTCGGTCATTGAGAAATTCACAAAGGTGCCCCTCGTTGAATAGTTAGGCTACCTTTTCTCTAAGTTGTCTGCAATCTTTTGTATTATATCCGTAAGTACCATGATACTTACACATTAAGCTAGGGTTTCTCAGACAAGGATCTGTCTGTATGGTCTTGGGCCATCTAGTATCTTTAATTTTGCCAATGGCTGAGATGATACTTGAGGTGTTGACAATGAAGTTGTATTTCAATAATTTGGGTGCCTCCACTAGCCTCGAACGCCAATCAGACCCAGTTTTTCTTATAAGTCCCTGAGAGCTTTAGCCTCGATCTACTCTTCGATCATTTCAAGGTGCATTATGCCTTGAAACTTTCCTTCTAACATCGATGTGTGGTTGATATCTTTCCTTATTGAATCTTGATCCCCGGTCTGTGTCCTTTGGGGGTTTGGCTGCGAATTTGGGTGAACTGAGCCCGAGGGGGCTCCCAATTGGTCATCCTCAAACCTAATTTTTGATTGATAGCGATTGTGCACATTTGACCTTGTCACGACTGGATATTAAATCAAGTTCTTCTTTAGCTGTCGAGATGCAATCGAGCTTCGATCATCCAAACCTTGCATAAATTCCTGAACTGCCCAATCCTCAGAGACCGGCGATAATTCCATTCTTTCCATCTAAAATCGAAGCACGAACTCCATCGGCATCTCGTCGTCCCTTTGTTTTATTTTGAAGACATCCAATTTTTTTGTGGTCACCTTTATGTCCCCAGCATATGCTTTCGCTAAAGCATCTGCCAACATAGCAAATGAGTCAATGGAGTTAGGAGCTAAGTTTTGATACCAGATCATAGCTCCCTTTGATAGTGTTTCCCCGAGTTTTTTCTGCAATACTAACTCGATTTCATCATCATTCAAGTCATTTCCTTTGATTCCACAAGTGTATGAAGTAATGTGCTCATTAGGGTCAGTTGTTTCGTTGTATTTCGGTATATCGGGCATGCAAAACTTCTTGGGAATGGGCATTGGAGCTGCACTCAAGGAGAAGGATTTTTGTATAAGATTTTTCGAGTCTAGCCCTTTCAAAATCGGGGGCACTCCTGGTATCTGGTCAACTCTTGAATTGTATGTCTCTACCTTTTTGTCATTTTCTTCAATTTTCTTTTCTCAGGACTCGATTCTTTTTATCAGCTCTTCGAGCATTTTCATAATAGTGGGATCAGTCCCCGAATTACTTTCATCGGGCCTTTCTAACACTGGTTTATGCCGTGTATTTACTGGTTCGGCGGTGTTAGGAGTTATGTTCTGCTTTGGAGTTGAGCGATGGAAACTTGCTGAGCATGCAACATCTCAAATATCACTTGGAGGTTGACTCCTTCTTCTTCTAGTACATTCCTTTTGGGGTTTGTGCATGCGTCCATGTTTAGAGCGTTGTGCGAACTGATATCAACCGGCTCCACCTTTGGCCCTCCCTCGAGGTTTATAGGTTGTACATCAAGCCTTATACCATTGTTTTATCTGAGTCTTTCACTGTCATGAGCTGGTGCGTTTTGTGTGCTAGACATATTTGACCTAAAATCAAAAAATCTTTGACAACAAAAAGCGTGAAGAATAACGTGTGTTATCAGAAAACTAGCACTAAAATAATCACTATCATCTTTAGCTGTAAGGTGGGCGCCAAATTGTTTACCTCGAAAAATTTGAGTAATAATTAAAGATAATTTATGGTTTTAAAGATATGTGATATAGTCTAATACTAGTGATTATATTAGTAATATTGAGCTTAAGTAAGAAAATATAATGAACCAAATCAATGTTGTTGAAACAACAGGGGCCTCG
This sequence comes from Nicotiana glauca, assembly GCA_026770625.1. Classification (NCBI taxonomy): domain Eukaryota; kingdom Viridiplantae; phylum Streptophyta; class Magnoliopsida; order Solanales; family Solanaceae; genus Nicotiana; species Nicotiana glauca. The sequence goes on from MU684137.1 coordinate 11,336, forward strand.
AGGTTAGCGAAGAACAATAGAGTATGAACAATAAAGTAAAGATAATAAAGCTGAAGAATAAATGTTGAGCACATTCAATGATAAAAGAATAGAATGTTCTATTGTAGTGAATAATCTAAGATGATCCTTACAAAATGATTGGGGTCCCCTTTATGTAGGAGGAGTAAATCCCAATGTTGTATATTCCTAATTGTAGTAAAGAAATAGATTGGTACAGGTGTATAACAACTTGGTACGAGCCTGTACCATTTCGTAGAAATATTATCCTTCCATATATGCCCTGGTCCACATGTCCTTGAGAAATTCCTGCTCTTTCTTGATTGGCTTCGAGATCGCGCTGCCCTCGATGCAAGTCATGTTAGGTCCTCAATAAGCTTCCTCGAGGCACGTGTCCCTCAGTTGGGTCCGACCTCTATTTCGAGTTGCCCGGACTCGGGCTCATAACTCAATTTAAGACCTCGAATTCAGGCTCCCTGATTTTGACCGTATATAGTGTGGGCGTGCACCGTGTGAATTGTGATTCCGTTATTTCTGTGGTATTGTGTAGTTACCAGATCGTATCTGTAACCATTATATCTCTACGTACTAGAGTTATTGAGCCATGATCCATGTTAGAAGCTATGTCTAGGATATACACTTATTCAGTTGGGACACACCAAGGTCATTTCTGCCATTGAGTTATTTTCCTTCATTGATATTACATACTTAGTCGTGTGCATTCATATGCATATCATATCTTAGTATCTATTACCATTTATTGATACATCATATAATTATTTTTGGGCTGATTTTTCATGACATTGTGAGCCTGAGATACTGGAGAGATTGATGACTAAGTGTGGCCAAGGGCCTGATTGTGAGGATATTGATGGGATCGGGTTGCACGCCGCAGCAAGTATTATTGATTTTATGATGGTAGCGGGCTTCATGCCGCAGCAGATGTCATTGATTTATGCCTTGATTGGCTTATTATAGCGCTTGGGCTGAAGGAGCCCCTCCGGAGTCTGTACACACCCACAGTGAGCGCAGGTACCTACTAAGTGTGAGTCGAGTGCGACTGCTGAGTGACTGGTAGGATTGAGTGACTGTGAGGATTAAGTATTTACGAGGACATGAGTGATTGGGAGGACTTAGTGCATTGATTCACCGAGAGTATGCATATGGTTTCATCACTGCATTGTATTACAATTTGCATGCATACATTGACATGTAGGCAAGAGATGTACTTTTCTCATGCCATTTGATAATGAAACATCTTATTTGTTGCTGAAAGTTTTTGGGAAAAATCACAACTTTAAAACTTACTCATATTATTGGTATTTTCGGTGAAAGATTTGGGATTTATTGTTATACTTGAAAAGCATGCCTATTTTTAGTAACTGTAAACGAGCTGAGCTTTACACCCCCCATGTTTTCGTACGTGAAAGTACGCCATAAGTAAATTGATGAATGCTCAGAAATGAGATGTTACTTCCCACATTATTGTACGTTAAGTTTCATCGTAAGTTAATCGACGTAAGTTCTGGAATGAGATTATTTTAGGATTATAAGTATTATGCTATTTCAAACAAGTGATAAGTAAATTTGTTAAGGTGAGAAGGTAAGCAAATCGATGAAAATGAGTTCTGCCAGAGTTTGAAATTTTGGGAATAAAATATGGTCCAAGCTATAATACCCGATATTTATGGACTACTTCCATATAAGGTACCAAATGACCGTGATTGTAAGGTGTATAAAGTATGTTAAAAGTAAGTAGTATTTTAAGTAATTTGAGATAATTCTTAATTATGTGGGTAATGGTTAATTATTAAATTAGTGGGGGATTAATAAGTTAATTAAGGAAAAGGGTGAATTATTTGGATAAGATTAAGGGCTCCTAACGTGACAGCCCATGAGGTTGGATAAAAGACCTAAATTGTGACTCTTTTGCTAAGTGGATAGGTGGCACATGTTTGAGGATTCTTGTGGATAAGTCATCCTAAAGTGGGTCCACTCTGTTTGATAAAGACTCCAACATAAGTCATTAAAATGCATATGTTTAGAAGGCAACGGATGTTGCTTCACCCAAAATCTCATATGAACCAACAATTATAAAAGATTTTCCCATATCACTATGAAGTGAGATGCTTATGTTTGCTAAGCTATCGGATGAAAGACACAAAATTCATACGAGGCTATGTAATGAAATATCAATGGGATTTGCGATTCTAAGGGAGCCTGGTACAATCTTTCTCAAGAATATCATATAGATTTTTCCCTACTTCGATCAGCTGTTATGTGATTTGCCGTAATTAACATATGTTAGAGGGATTGTCAAGAGAATCAGCTCAGGTATGTTAAGACTATCCCTTGTTTTCTTCCACGTGATCCATACGATACAAACAAAATGAGCAAATACACAACTTTCATAAATGACTCTATTTATAGAAGTTCTAGAAGTGCCTATGTTCTTGATTCTCCATGTGTCCTATTATTCTATCATTTGTTCATGGGTCTTAGAAAATATATAAGTTGATAAAGGTTATTTCATGATATTAATCAAAGGAATATCGGTCTTATGACATTCCGAAAGATTTTATTGGCGTACTTCTCATGCATTGCATTCATTTATACATGTACATTGACCCATGAACAGATGGCGTCACATATATATATATATATATATATATATATATATATATATATATATATATATATATATATATATATATATAT
>MU684137.1:14247-44266 GCA_026770625.1 Nicotiana glauca
GGTTACGGCGTTATATACGTACCACCACCTGATCAGTTGGTATACGTTGATGATTTGCCCATAGTGGCAGAGTTGATGTGATGAGATGCCCTCAGAGGCTTGATGATGTTAGAACACATGTACCTATGCACGATAAGACATTCATACATATATGTATGACACTATAAGTATTTCATGATTTACAGAGTTATCCGGACTTACAGGTTGAGTCATTTACTCCATGTTTCTTCCATGTCTTTTATATACTTATTTATGTGCCTTACATACTCAGTACATTATTCATATTGACGTCCTTTTATTGGGGATGTTGCATTCATTTGTGCAGGTATAGACAATTACTTTGACGAGCCCTCATATTAGACGAGGTCAGCATTCAGCGAAGGATCGGTAAGATTCCACCTCATTCGGAGTGCAGCCGAATCTATGAGTCATCGTGTAAGAATTTTTGCTACGGACTTATGGTAGGCCGGAACCCTTCCCCATTATATGTCAAATACTCTTAGAGGCTTTGTAGACATAAGTTAATTTTGTACAATATGTTAGAGGCCTTGATGGCCCATATATATTCATATTTTAAGAAAGATGGTTCATTAATACACCCACTTATAGTTATACATTATGAGTTGTGGCCATGTTGGCCCAGTTACCAATGATAGTACGATAAGAAAAATATGATATGTTGGTACTCGGTCGGGTGCCCGTCACGGCCCATTGGTTTGGGTCGTGACAGAAGTGGTATCAGAGTTGTTCTGTCCTAGGGAATGTACAAGCCGTGTCTAGTAGAGTCTTTTTTATGGGTGTGTTGTGAACCACACTTATAAGTAGGAGGTTGCATGGCATTTAGGACTGTCACTCTTCCTGTTTACTCTAGATAGTATGGTAGAGCTCAGTTGTAATAACACAATTTCCTAAACTCTATCTTATTCATAATATGACGATGGCTACATCTATAATGACAGTTGGTAAGGGATTGAATGCAGCTGTGGAAGAGTTGAGTCAGAGGAACTCGATTGTGCATCATGCTTATGATGAGTAAATGTAAAGTCTCTAGCAGATCATGTATGGACTAAGACGTGTAAGATTATTGATAAGAAGCCTTAAGGGAAGAATATCTACCCATATGGTGAAAAGCAATAAGAAATTCAGGAGCTAGATATAAGTTTCAACAAGTAAAAGAAGCAAGGTAAAAGAGGGTACGAGGTACCCAGCTAGTGAAGATTATCATTATTTACCATTCAGGAAGAGAGAGATAAGCATTTTCAGTTACCTTCAATAGTAACAGAGGTATGTACAATTGGTCACACCCATTTAGTTATGCCCTATGAGGGCTAACATGTGTAGTTTAAGAAGAAGGACGAGATATCATGATCCGGTTGGGGTGAGAGTAACCCAAAATAGTGAATGGATTGTTTGCGTTAGTTGACATTTCCGAAGGATATTGCAAATGTGCTAATAAATCTCGTTGTGAGACACCCAGATGGTGCACTCTAGAGTAGTACATCTAGATATGAATACTAGAATGTTCAAAAAAAGATTTATTACAAAGATAGGCACTGGAGGCATGGAGGGGATAACTACTTCCTTAGTGTGGCTCCCGTCCCGAGTAGACCAAGAATGTTAGGCAACCCGAAGAGCCAGGGGATAGAGCAAGGGGAGCTAAAAGAAAAAGAATATCTTGTTGAAGTTTTCAGAATAAATTTATAGACAGAAATATTAGCAGGGAAATAAGAAGAGAGTTAATGAAGCATTGTGAATAAGATGTGATATTTGGATGATAACAGTAGATAAAAAAATAACAGTATTACAGAGTCTATAGTCAAGTGAAGGAAAATACAAAAGGTGATAGGCCTTGAGGCAACGAAAGGGTATAGGCCATAAAGTCATATCCTCATTTCGAGAAATAAGTTCATAACTCCAACGCGACTATCTGAAGGAAAAGTTAGACCCAGAGTAGTAATAAATCAGTATGGATTGGTGAACAACATAAACTAAACATGAATTAGGGACTGATTAATTGATAACGGTCGACATCATGATAATTTCATATTGTGCTCCGGCGATAATATAATGGACAACAGAATAAGATTCACGAGAAATTTAGAGAATGGTCATTCAGGAAGATGCTTCCCTAAAGTAAGAAATGTGAGCAAAGTTAAGTTTAAGGGACTGTATGTGCCAGTTACACTAAGTGTTTCACCTTGTGAGTAAGGAATTTTGATATCCTTGGTGCAGAAGGATTACTGCAAGGCGAGTAAAGGTCATGGATGATGTGAAAAGACACCAATGATGAAGAGGTAAAACATTTATACGTAGATCATCGTAGCACTAAATGTTAGTACTACCCTAAAGGGGGGAATATGGAGTGATGTGGCATGAAGTCGGAATTAAATGGTTCTAGTAATGATTGAATAGTAAAGTAAGAATGCGGTAAAAATGAAAAAGGAATGAGATTACACTTATTCAGCTTCTACGTATGTGCGACGATTCCAGAACATTAAGTAAGCATGATGCCGAGGAAAGGAAGTAAGGGTTCCGGCCTAGGATGTTATTGATAAATAAAGAGCCAGTGCGAGATGTAAGTTAAGACAAAAGAAATAACCCAAGAAAGATTACGCAGAACATTGATATGAGAATGGGCCAATAAGTAGTTAGTAGTTGATTCAGGAAGAGCCTAGTTGGGGATAGACAAGAGAATATAGAAAAATAACAGATCGTGCAAGATATACATAGTGGACCCCAACATGCGGAACTCAGTCTCGCAGATATGACATCGTCACCCTTGAGAAATATTCAGATAGGAGTTTGGGTAGTTACAGGTACTGTATGAGTGTTACAAAAATAAAAGAGAATGCCACTGGGAAGACAATCAGAATATAAGTTTAGAAGCAACCCTACAAGAACAAGGGCGTGGAAATAAGTAACTACAGATAATTATAGGCGGGGAGGAACATCAAAAATTCAGTCGAGTATTCGATGTAATAAACTCACATCTTTACAAGAGTCAGAGGTTCTTCCCTAAGTACTACAACGAAAGACTAGCTAAGGAAATAACAAAGAAGGCTTCAATCTAAGCACAGTGACCTAAAGAGGAAATGGTCTTGTAACAACAGTCTCACCACAAAATTTTATGCACTCCAAAAGAAAGTGGCACCCACCATGGCTAATGAACGGGGAGTAAAACCAAAAGTAACATTCGAGATAAAGAAGAGTTAGAGATGATGTGATGTCTCGCTTGATGTTCCAGAATAACATAAGGAAATCTATGGTGCAAGCAAGTTGTAGGAAGGTTGCGAGTAGTATTAATAGATATGTGTAGGTTGCAAGCTAAATTATGGTAGAGCAACAAGGTTTTAGGAAGACATGAGTAAGGATAAGAAAAGGCGAGTGAGAAGGTGACGAGAATGGATAAATCCTCGGGATTAAGACCATGAAAAATAAGAGAGCTGATGTTTTATCTAAGTCATAGAAAGATCAGTATAGCCTGAATGAACTCAAAGGAGTCTAAGACTAGTAGCATTTAGAAGAGGGGGAATGCTGCCCTGGTGGTAGAATGAGGGAGTAATGATTTGAAAAAAGGGGATTTCTTGAATTGTTTAGGAGTAAAATAACCCCATAAGTGTAAGGCCCCATAAAATCCCTACTTGAAAAACCGGATCTCGTGGGGCCAAGTTAGGATCATGTGTTAGCAATTCATAAAAAGTCAAGAATAAGTTTCCAGAAAAAAATGCAAGAAATGCGATCCAGAATGCTGCCGCAAATCAGGTATGCGGACCGCATATCTGTCGCAGAGTTAGTTAGAATGTTGGTTAAAATTGAAGTCAGCTATGCGGTCGCATAATCGAAATGTGAACCGCATAGTTGTCACATATTTTCCTTTGAGTTTTGCGAGGGTCGGTTCTACGGTGCACTTTGCGACCGCAGAACGTGAATGCGGACCGCATTCCTGCCGCAGACTCAGTCATAGTGTCCAGTTTCTGGGGAGCATTTTGCGGTCCATTATGCGGACCGCATGTTTACTCTGTGATCTCAAATGTGATCGCATATTTGACTCGGGACTCTAATTTTCTAATTTTTAATCCGACCTCCATATCGATATATCCGGTGTTATTACTTATTTTAAGCATTCTTCTGAGCATTTCTAGAGGGAGAGAGAGGGTTTTTAGAGAGGGAAAGTCTCCCCATCAAATTACTCCATAAGATATGGCTAAATCCTTGAACAAAATCAAGTGAAGACCCCTAGACCTTCATCTCAAGAGGTAATACTTCATTACCCCAACTCTTATTTGTTTTATTCTCAGATATAAGGGGGTCACTAGTGAGGTTATTCATAGATATAACAATGGATTCCTTGCATGCATATCAAACCTTAGAGTAGTGGGAGGTGGTGAATTAAAGAGGGGTACAAAGTGATATAAATTGTTCTCAAAAAGGGGCCTAAGATCACATTGCACCTCTAGGGTTTGTCAATATGCTTGAACCAAGCTAGAGTCTCAATCTCATCTCTAATTCTCGATTTATTTTGTAAGTCTTACTCAATAGATCGAAGTGCTAAGAGTTCCCGAAATTTGTAAAAGAGTAAGGAAAGCTTTATTGAGGTATGTATGGCAAAAACCCCCTTTTTATTAAAAATTGAGCTCCGTTGTCATTTATGAAAGTATGGTAAGAGTTGAATTGGTTAGTGTATTGATTGTTATTATACATTAATTGATTTGCATATATCTATACATATTCGCGAAGGATGTGCCTCAATGTGAATAATGTACCAATCTTGATAATTAGAGAATGATGAAAAAGTACAGTTATGTGTTGAAATGCTTGGGCTATATGCCAACATCGAAACAAAGAATTATTCATGCTAGCTATGTGCTCACTTCCCTGTGATTGCAACTTGAATTATCTTTGATATATGTGTCTATGATCACAACTTGTAAAACGAATATTGAAAAGGGAAAACGATGTGATGATTGTGGCCATGAGTGCCCATGAACTGTTATGATATGTGTGGGATAAAGATTTAGAGGTGTTGACTAATCAGAATGGAGTAATGCCTCCAATGAGGTAACCTAGCCGATCGGGTCGTGATCGGACACCATGCCGCAAACATGGTGGTAATGTGCTAATATTGAATTCCGAATAAGGGAAATGAAATATTGATTGAGAGTAATGCCTCCAATGAGGTGACCTAGCCGGTCGGGTCGTGACCAGACTCCGCTCGAGATGGCGGTGGTATTGAGAACAGTGGTGAACATGTGACAGAAATGCCCTAATCTATGTTTTGGAAATTGTATGAAAGATTATATGAATTGCATCTTTGATTTACCCATGTTATTTACTTGTACCTGTTTGATAGTTCTTTCTAGTAAAATGGTGTTTAGTTATACATACCAGTACAATTTAAATGTACTGACGTCCCTTTTGTCGAGGGCACTAGATTTGTGTTATGATTGTAAGTGGTTCTATAGAAGGCACTCCAGTCCACCGGCAGTAGCACCTCCTCCACTTTCCGTCAGCTGTGTTGGTGAGCCCCTATCCCCTCGGGGCCCTGCGTGGCTTATGGTGTTGTTTTTCCCGGAGTCTTATTTTTGTATTAGTGTAAGGTATATCCGGAGCCTTGTTGCCGGCATTTCTGTATTATTCTTCAGTTATATTTAGAGGCTCCGCAGACAGGTTGTGGGTTGTGTTGGGTATTGGAATTAACATTGAAATATTGGTATTTGGCAAAGATTTACAAACTTGTAATATTTTGGCATTTATAATTTAAGCTGCTAATGGAGATGAAATGGAATTGTTAATAAAATACTTACTAAGTATTTTTAATGGAGTCCATCTCTTATTTAATTATGAGTTGGGTTGGGTAGTATGTATGAAACCTGCCAGGCTTGCTCAGTCGGGTTTAATCGGTTGAGCGCCGGTCGCGCTCCTCGAATTTTGGGGCGTGACAATAAGATGAACACATAGGGATGCCATGAAATACGGTTATTGAAGCATAGTATCACCCCTAAGTGGATCAAGAAAATCACTTCAAATGTTTCTCGATGCAACATGAACCTTAACAGCTATGTTATGTAAGAGATCAAGTTACAGTGGTAGATTGTAGATCAATATTGAGGTGAATCAACAATGGATGTATAAAAATTTACAAAGTATGAGATGATAGTAGGCCATCATTCTTAAGATGAAAAGTAATGAGAAAGCATTAAAGGACTTATATTTATACATATAAGTTAAGAAACGAGAGTAACTTGGAGTTTGGTAGCAAACCTCAATCACGATAAATTGAAGTATGAGTTATGGTATAGTATGACCTACCTAGATGTAGTGAAGTCATGCGGATGGATAACCAGGTCTATGAAGTAAGATATATCAATGTTCGTATGTTCAAAAAAATACAAAGCAAAGAAATTTAATATACCTACAGATGACTAGAGGGACATCTTGTCAAGCTCTGTATATGTTTACAAAGTGAGGCATAGAAACTGGCTAAAAACTGGAGGAAAAAGGAAAGAAGAGTCGCATAGGCGCACTTACAAGGTTAGAGAGTACATGCTACATGATAGAATGTAGCAAAAGTTACGAGATTGGAATGATTCCAACTACAAGTCATGATGTGAGAAAGAGGCCTAAAGGGGGAATTCCCTAGCCTTTAGACAGAACAGTTGCCTAGATGGCAAAAAGAGTACTAGAGTATTCGGAAGACATAAGTTATGAAAATGATAAGTGTATTAATTAACATTCGAGGATGAATGTTACAAAGGGGAGAATGATGTCACATCCCATGTTTTTGTATGAAGTATGCCATAATTAAATTGATGAAAGCTCAGAAATGAGGATTTACATCCCGCATTTTTGTGCGTTAAAATTTTGTTGTAAGTTAATTGACGTAAGTTCGGAATGAGATTATTTTGGGATTATAAGTATTATACTATTTCAAACAAATGATAAATAAATTCGTGAAGTTTAGAGGGTAAGCGAATCGAAGAAAATGAGTTCCGTCAGAGTTTGACAATTTGAAGATAAAATACGGTCCAAGCTATAATACTCGGTATTTATGGACACTATCATACAAGGTACCACATGATCATGATAGTAAGGTGTATAAAGTATGTTAAAAGTAAGTAGTATTTTAAATAATTTGATATAATTTTTAATTATGTGGGTAATTGGTTAATTATTTAATTACTGGGGGATTAATAAGTTAATTAAGGAAAGGGGGTTAATTATTTGGAAGAGATTAAGGGCTCCCAATGTGGCAGTCCATGAGGTTGGATAAAAGACTTAAATTGTGACTTTTTTGCTAATTGGATAGGTGGCACATGTTGAGGATTCTTGTGGCTAAGTCATCCTAAAGTGGGGCCCACTCTGTTTGATAAAGACTCTAATATAAGTCATTAAAATGCATATGTTTAGAAGGCAACAGATGTAGCTTCACCCAAAAGCTCTTATAAACCAAAAATTGTAAAAGATTTTCCCATATCACTAAGAAGTGATATGCTTATGTTTGCTAAGCTATCGGATGAAAGCAACAAAATTCATACGATACTGCATAATAAAATAGCAATGGGATTTGCGATTCTAAAGGAGCCCGGTATAACCTTTCTCAAGAATGTCAAACAGATTTTCCCTAATTTGATCTGCCATTAAGTGATTTGACGCAATTGATACATGTAAGAGGGATTGTCAAGAGAATTAGCTGTCACGACCCAAACAGGAGGGCCATGACTAGCACCCGGCCATACTTGCCGAGCACCAATGTGCATTTTATCTAACCTTCTCTATTATCTTTTAGGGCTGATGAGATTAATATAAATGGTAGACATGGATCATGGAAAACCAACAATAAAATATGATGGCATGAACATACATAACATGGGATGACCAGACAATCAAGAAACTATATATAAGGTACGAGCTAGCACGCTGCCATGAAAGACTATACAACAAAAATTCAGTTAACAAGGCATACCAAACTATACATGAGTCGACACCTGTCTATGAGCCTATAAAGGAACATAAGTATTGTAACATAGCCGGAACAGGGCCTCAACATACCCATAATTTATATAACAAAAATGCATACTAAGACCACGGCAAGTCCGAAGAAGGGATCTCGCCAATCACTGCTGAACTGGATAGCCTATTGTGGTGGGGAGCTGCACATGCCTGTCTATCAGGACATGTATCACGACATGCAGCACCCACAAATAAAAGGACGTCAGTACGAATAAAGTATTGAGTATGTAAGGTAGGGAACCATAAGTACAAAGAGTAATGTAATCAGGGATAGAGAATATACAACTTGTAACATATGCGTACCTCTAAGGGTTACTGACATGAAATGCATGATATATATGTATATATACTTAAACTTTTAAAACATATGCCTCTTAGGGCATCATCATCCTCATATTATACCCGGCCATAAAAGGCTCAGTAGCAAAAACATACCCAACCATTATAAGGCTCGTACCTATCGTACCCGGCCACGTGGGACTCGGTAAAACCCAACTGATCAGCGGTTACACAATAGGTGCCCTACCCGGCAGATTATAGTGCGTCTCGGTAGAGTAAAATAAATAAATATATATATATATATATAATGCATGCTCGACTCATGAAATCATGTTCTAAACCTTTCAGAGTGACGTAAGGTCGATATCCTCTGTACACGTTATAAGGACTAACTCCTCACTATGAACCTTATAAGAATCAGGAAGTACCAACAACATTGATAACATAAGAATAAGAGAAGTAACATCAACATCAATCTTCCATAAGAGGGGAAACAATGTAAGTACTGCTAGCTTCTAAGGGTAGAGTATCTTTGGAAGCTCGTTCATTACATTATGTACGATCGGAGTCGTGCAAAATAAGGAAAGGGATAGCCTCACATACCTTGTATATACTGACCCAATCTCAAGCTATGCATTTTTCATGACTCCTTAGTGTACAACAAGAGAAACGATACTATTGTTATCATTCAAGCATCATAACTATTATGTATCGACCACAACCTATTTTACGATGAAACGGACATCATCTCCCCTATATATATGACTTAAAACAATTCTAAAAAATCACCAAACATCCCAAACAACATCAATAATAATTATATTAAGCCTCCCAAAATAGTACACGCACAACCTAATCACTTCATACATACGACGGCCATTGTAGTCGTGTCAAACGACCCGCAAATGTTACGAAGAACTACCATCCCACAACCCTACATATATATGGTGTTTCTACACACCCTTCCTCCTCCAAAACTCCAAAAAATAGTATTAAAACACGCAGCCCAACAGCAATACAAAACAGACCATAAAACATTCCGCTACAAGTGAATAACTCGAACTCACAGCTTTGGATCACCGTCCCGTGAGTTCGTACATGTATAGATCGAATTACCATGAATTCACAGCAGAAGAAATGTATGATAGATATCAGTAAACCTACCTTACTTGTTGGATAACTCAGCCCTTCCCTTGGTTCTTCAAACTCTAGGTTTTACCCCCAATTAGAACTTGGGAGAGAGGGAAAATCAATTAGGGTTTGTGGATAATTTTTGGGAGGAAGTTTGCAGGGGTTTAGGCATGGTTATTTGTGATATATAATGAGGGTTTATTTCAGGAGATAACCCTTTAAATGGGCTCTTTGTCCGACCCGAAATTTCCTATTTTTGGGCTATCATTTAACCAAGTAGGTGACGCACCTACTTTTCACCTAGCAGCTTGTGCAGTCTCGCAAAACTGCCTATATCTCCACTCCTATGTCATATCGATAAATGGTTTAATGCTTCAGAAACTAGACTAATAGATTTTTAATTTGGAGGGTAGATCACCCCGTAATTCCTTGTAAATTGGGAGAAAAGCGTAGTAACATTTGACCTAATTAAATAAAATTATGAACCTAAGTTCCAACAACTTTTGTCGATATTTGTTTCATAACTCGTTTGACTTCAACACTTATGATACGGATATTATATGATTCAAATACCTTAAAACACGGCCTCTTGAGTGCATTAAGCACCTCTAGGTTTACCCAAAAATACGGCTGACAACATCCTTGATTCATTTAACTTATAATACTTAATAACTACCCTTATACACCTTTGTATCATTTAAGGCCCCTTCTTATCATCTTAAAGATAATCTCTTCATGGATTTACGTCGACTACCTTATGGCATGAACTGACTTACGTGAATATGGGTTGTAACACCCTCCTTCCTTATGAACATTCATCCTCTAATGTAAGGGTTTATGGGGAGTCCAAATCATCTTGGATTCCAACAGAAATTTCCGATCAATTTTCCCCTATAAAATGCTCACTAGCAAAGCTTGCAAGCAGTTAAGCCAAACGTATGGCCTCACAAGGCTACACGAAGCATTATGGATATGTACATTATCTGCATATCACCATTTTGTATTAAGGAAGGGTATTCTCAAGTTATTGCTTACCTCATAGAGTCGTTTTACCTTCTAATGTATCCTGCGTTCCACCAGCATCCTTATTATTTTCATTCTAAAATAGGTAAGGGTATTTAGACTTAATCTCCTCTTCTACTTCCCATGTCATTTCTTCCATATTCTTGTCCCTCCACAATACTTTGACAGAAGCTACATCTTTTATTCTGAGCTTGCGAACTTTTTGATCTAATATAGCCACTGGCACATCATCATATGATAGATCTTCTGTAAATTGTACATCTTTGATAGGGACAACTCGAGAAGGGTCTCTAATACATTTTCTCAACATAGATACATGGAATATCGGATGGACAAATTCAAATTCGGATGGCAATTTTAACTCATAAGTAACCTGTCTAATTCGTCAAAGAATTTTGTACAAACCGATATACCGTGGACTCAGCTTTCCCTTCTTCCCAATATGCATAACGCCCTTCATCGGCGAGATCCTCAGGAAACCCAATCACCAACCTCAAACTCCAGATCATATCGTCGGACATCAGAATAAGACTTTTGCCTGCTTTGTGCCGTCCTCAATCGCTCTTGTATGACTTTCACCTTCTCAATGTCTTGGTGAATCAAAACTGGCTCATATAACTCTGTTTTACTGGCTTTGAACCATACAACTGGTGATCTGCATCTCCTCCCATATAGTGCCTCATATGGAGCCATTTTAATACTTGAATGGTAGCTATTATTGTAGGAAAATTCTATGAGTGGAAGATGGTCACCCAATTCCCCTTAAAATCTAGAACACATGCTAGTAGCATATCTTCCAGTGTCTGAATGGTACGTTCAGCCTGTCCTTTAGTCTGCGGATGAAATGTGGTGCTGAGATTCACTTGTGTGCCTAAACCCTTCTGAAAAGACCTCCAAAAGTTAGTCGAAAATTGAGCTCCTCGGTCTGACATAATAGATACCAGCATACCATGAAGCCTAACAATCTCCCTAATATACAACTTCACATAATCTTCAGCCATGTAAGTTGTCTTAACTGGCAAAAAATGGGTACATTTTGTAAGTCGATCAATTATAACCCAGATGGAGTCAAACTTATGATAAGAGTAAGGTAATCTAATAATGAAGTCCATATTAATCACCTCGCATTTCCAGATCAAAATCTCTATATTTTGAAGCAATCCACCTAATTTCTGATGTTCTATCTTTACTTGTTGACAATTGGCCCACTGGGATATAAATCTTGCATTGGACTTCTTCATGTTATCCCACCAATACTGCTCCATGACATCATGATACATCTTTGTCGAGCTGGGATGGATGGAATATCGCGATTGATGAATTTCAATCATAATATTCTCTCGCAACCCTGCCATATTAGGCATACATAATTGGCCCTGGTATATCAGTGCCCCATCTCTTCCGATCTCAAAAGTTGTAATTATACAATGCTGAATGCTCTCTCTCAATCGTACTAACATAGGATCTTCATATTGTCGTGCTTTTACCTTGGCTACCAAAGATGATTCTGATGTATTATGTACAATAACACTTCTGTTATTAGAGTCTAACAATCTGATTCTCATATTGGCTAGCTGATGAAGCTCTTTAGTCAACCCCCATCTGCCTGCCTTAATGTGTACTAAGCTTCCTATTGACTTATGGCTGAGAGCGTCTGCCACAACCTTGGATTTACTGGGATGATATAATATCTCGACTTCATAGTCTTTCAGTAATTCAAGCCACCTACGCTGCCTCAAATTCAACTCTTTATGCTTGAAGATGTATTGTAAACTTTTGTGATCTGTGTAGATGTCAACACTGATGTCGTATAAGTAGTTCTGCCATATCTTTAAAGCATATATTACTGCAGCCAAATCCAAATCATGGGTTGGATAATTCTTTTCATATTTCTTCAATTTTCTAGATGCATAAGCAATCACCTTCCCACGCTGCATCAATACGCACCCCAAACCTATACCTGAGGCATCAAAATATACCACAAAACCTTTTGTTCCTTCAGGGAGAGTGAGCACTGGTGCAGATGTCAATCGATTCTTCAGGTCCTGAAAAATAAGTTCACAAAAACTAAGTTCACAAGTGTCAGACCACTGGAACTTAGTAGCTTTCTATGTAAACTTAGTCAATGGTTCCGATATAGAGGAAAACCCTTCTACAAATAGCCTATAATACCCTTCTAGCCCTAAGAAGCTACGAACTTCTGATGGTGTTATATGTCTCAGCCAATTCTTTAATGCATCGATCTTTTGACTGTCGACACTAATACTCTCGTCAGATATCACATGGCCAAGGAGTGCTACTGAGTTAATCCAGAATTCACATTTGGAGAGCTTAGCATATAGCTTACGATCCTAAAGTGTCTGTAATACTATCCGCAAGTGGCCCGCATGTTCCGCCTCCGAACGAGAATACACTAGAATGTCATCAATGAATACGATCACAAACACATCAAGATAGGGCCTGAATACAGTAATCATGAGATCTATAAAAGCTGCTGGGGCATTTGTTAGCCCGAACAACATCACCAAGAACTCAAAGTGCGCATATCTTGTCCGGAAGGCCATCTTTGGAATATCCTTCTCTTTGACCCTCACCTGATGATAGCCTGAATGTAAGGCAATCTTATAGAAATACTTGGCACCCTGGAGTTGGTCAAACATGTCATCAATCCATGGAAGTGGATACTTGTACTTTATAGTAAACTTATTCAACTATCAATAGTCAATACACATCTGTAACGACCCGTGTTTCTTCCGCACAAACACGACTGGCGCACCCCAAGGTGAAGTTCTAGGCCTAATAAAGCCCTTATCCAGCAAGTCCTTCAACTGAGCCTTCAACTCTCACAACTCTACCGGGGACATTCTGTATGGAGGGATATTGATCGATTGAGTGTCAGGCAACACATCAATACTAAACTCAATCTCCCTTTCAGGAGGAAGGCCTGGGAGTTCGTTTGGGAAAACATCTGGAAACTCATTGACCACGGGGATTCATTGTAGAGTAGGCAGCTTCGTCTCCGCATCCCTAACACGAACGAGATGATAAAGGTAACCTTTTGATATTATTTTCCATGCCTTAATATAGGAAATAAACCTACCTTTCAGTGTAACAATGTTCCCATTCCATTCAATGATGGGTTCACTAGGAAATTGAAACCAAACCATCTTTGTACGATAGTCAACATTTGCATAGAATGAGGCCAACCAGTCCATTCCCATTATCACATCGAAATCAACCATTTCTAACTCAAATAAATTTTCCGAGGTTTGACAACTACAAATCATCATAGTGCAACTCTATATACCCTTCTAAAAATCACAGAATCACCTATCGTAGTAGATACCGCAAGGGGTTTACTTATCAATTTAGGTACAATGCCAAACTTATTAGCCACAAAAGGTGTAACATATTATAATGTAGATCCCCGATCAATCAGCGCATGTACATCATAAGAAAACACAAACAATATACCTATAATAAAATTTGGAGATGACTCGAGATCCTGTCAACCTACTAGAGCACAGGTTCGATTTTGAGCACCACTCGAACTCGGCACTGCACCTCTACCTCGACTACGACCTGTCGACTGCTGAAAATCCTATGCTCGAGGTTGAATTGATAAGGAAGAACCAGACACACATCCAGTCGGCTGAGCCATACTACCACCTCCTATCTTAGGATAATCCCGCATCATATGGTCAGGATGTCCGCAAGAATAGCACGCATCAGAACCTCGATGGCATAGTCCAAGGTGGGCCTTGCTACACTGATCACAACGTGGTGTTGGGGGTCTTATCTGACTAGTATCTCTATGATGTTGTGAGCCTGATGCCCGTGAACTCTGACCTGGACCAGAATAGGTAAATCGATCATATGGAGGCCTCTAAAACTTTGGAGGAGCAATAGCCACAGGAGGCGCCGAACTCCTCGAAGACTGGGGCCTAACGCTGCCTCTAAAGTCATCAGAATACCCTATAAATATCGCCCTCTTACGTTGGCCCCTATCCAGCTCCCTATCTACCCTCTACTGGTGCTTACGATCCTCTAGGGTCTGGGCATAAGCCTGAATACGAGAAATATCCATTCCCTCCACCAAGGGCACTGTCGTGCACTCATTCATCAAATGTGGTCCCAACCCGTTCACGAACAGATGCACCCTATCACTCATCTCGGCCACCATATGGGGAGCATACCTTGCTAAAGAATCAAACTGCATATTATAATCTCGCACACTCATATTACCTTGTCTAAGGTTCAAGAACTTATTAGCTCTATCTCGTCATATCTCAACTAGTAAGTAGTGATGAAGAAAGTCCATAGAAAGATCCTTCCACCCACCTGGAGGAGCGTTCGGACCCCTGGATCTCTCCCAACTATCATACCAGGGAACCGCTAAATACCGTAGCGGATAAGAAGCCAACTCTACAGCCTCTGTACACTAGTGAGCATAACCCATAGTGTACGATGAACCTGATCAATAAAAGTATATGGTTCCTCCTTGGGGTCTGATCCGGTAAACACTAGAGGGTCTAGATTCATAAAATCAAGAACTCTCGTACTAACCGGTCTATCAACAATACCGGTATTCTACCTCTGAGCATGAGCAGCTACCAAGTTAGTTAACAACTGCACCGCATTCCGCATATCCTGGTCTGTAGTGCCAGACGGAGGAACAGGTGGTGTTGGGTTCCTCTTAATTTCCGCTAGAGGAGATGGAGTAGATGAGGTATGAGACGGCACTTCACTCTAAGCCTCACTTTGGCCTTCTCTGGCTTGGGGCTCCTGACAGGTACCCTCTCCCACAGCTGTATCAATTCGTCTACTAATTGTTTGCTCCCTAGTCAAAGGCATCGTTGAAAGAAAACAAAGTGAATATTAAAGACAAACACTTACGACTCAACGCTACGCACGATCTAGATTCAGGAGGAAGGTAACAACCCTAGATGTCATGTAGCCTCCTAATTATAAATGTGGCGTGCTACACATCCATAATCAAGACTCTACTAGACACAGCACATAGACAATCCCTAGGACCGACTTTCTCTGATACCAAGTTTGTCACGACCCAAACTGGAGGGCCATGACTAGCACCCGGCCATACTTGTCGAGCACCAACGTACATTTTATCTAACCTTCTTTATTGTCTTTAAGGGCTGACGAGATCAATATAAATGATAGACGTGGATCATGGACAACCACCAATAAAATATGATTACATGAACATACATAACATGGGATGACCGGCGAATCAAAAAACTATATATGAGGTACGAGCTAGCACGCTGCTATGAAAGACTATACAATAAAAATTTAGCCGACAAGGCATACCAAACTATACATGAGTCGACACCTGTCTATAAGCCTCTAAAGGAACATAAGTGCTGCATTATAGCCGGAATACGGCCCCGACATACCCATAATGTCTATAACAAAAATGCATACCAAGACCACGGCAAGTACGGAGAAGGGATCTCACTAATCACCGCTGAACTGGACAGCCTACTATGGTGGGGGAGCTGCACTTGCCTGTCTATCAGGACCGGCAGCACTACATGCAGCGTCCACAAATAAAAGGACGTCAGTATGAATAAGGTACTGAGTATGTAATGCAGGGAACCATAAGTACGAACTGTAATGTAATCAGGGATAGAGAATATACAACTTGTAACATCTGCGTACCTCTGAGGGCTACTGAGATGAAATGCATGATATTTATGTATATATGCATAAACTTTTAAAACATACGCCTCTTAGGTCATCATCATCATCATATCGTACCCGGCCATAATAGGCTCGATAATAAAAATGTACCCAACCATTATAAGGCTCGGTACTATCGTACCCTACCATGTGGGGCTCGGTAAAACCCAACTGATCGGCCGTTGCACAATAGGTGTCGTACCCGGCCAACTATAGCGCGGCTCGGTAGAGTAAAATTGATACATATATAATGCATGCTCGACTCAACCTTTCGAAGTGACGTATGGTCAGTATCCTCTGTATACGTTATTAGGACTAACTCCTCACTATGAACCTTATAAGAATCGGGAAGTACCAACAACATTGATAACATAAGAATAAGAGAAGCAACATCAACATCAATCTTCCATATGAGGGGAAACAATGTAAGTACTTCTAGCTTCTACGGGTAGAATATCTTTGGAAGCTCGTTCATTACATTATGTCAGATTGGAGTAGTGCAAAAGAAGGAAAGGGATAGCCTCGCATACCTTGTATATACTACCCCAATGTCAAGGTATGCAATTGTCATGACTCCTTAGTCTACAATAAGAGAAACGATACTATCGTTATCATTCAAGCGTCATAACTATTACGTATCGATCACAACCTATTTTACGATGAAACGGACATCATCTCCCCTATATATATGACTTAAAACAATTACAAATAATCACCAAACATCCCAAAAAACATCTATAATAATCATATTGATCCTCCCATAATAGTCCACGCGCAATCTAATCACTTCATACATACGACGGCCACCATAAATGTGTCAAATGACCCGGAAATGTTACAAAGAACTACCAAACAACAATCCTACATCTATATGGTATTTCTCCATACCCTTCCTCCTGCAAAATTCCAAAAAACATTAGTAAAACGTGCATCCCAACAGCAACACAAAACAGTCCGCTACAAGTGAATAACTCGAACTCACAGCTTCCGATTGCCGTCCCGTGAGTTCTTACATGTATAGTATGAATTACCATGAATTCAAAGCAGAAAAAATATATGAAATATAGCAGTAAACTTACCTTACTTGTTAGATACCTCAGCCCTTCCCTTGGTTCTTCAAACTCTAGGTTTTATCCCCAATTTGAACTTGAAAGAGAGGGAAAATCGATTAGGGTTTGTGGATAATTTTTTGGTCGGAAGTTTGCAGGGGTTTAGGCCTGTTATTTGTGATATATAATGAAGGTCTATTTCTGGAGATAACCCTTTAAATGGGAACTTTTTCCGACCCAAAATTTCCTATTCTTGGGCTATCATTTAACCGAGTAGGTGACACACCCACTTTTCACTTAGCAGCTTGTGCAGTCTAGCAAAAATGCCTATATCTCTCTGCTCCTATGTCATATCGACAAATGGTTGAATGCGTTAGAAACTAGACTTGTAGATTTCAATTTGGGGGGTAGATCACCCCGTAATTCCTTGTAAATTAGGACAAAATCATAGTAACATTTGACCTAATGTTTAAGTAAAATTATGAACCTAAGTTGCGACAACTTTTGTCGACATTTGTTTCATAACTCGTTTGACTTTAAGACTTATGATACAGATATTATATGATTCAAATACCTTAAAACACGACCTCTTGAGTGCATTAAGCACCTCTAGGTTTACCGAAAAATACGGCTGACAACATCCTTGATTCGTTTAAATTTTAATACTTGTTAACCACCCTTATACACCTTTGTATCATTTAAGACCAATAGGATTAACTTCTTATCATCTTAAAGATAATCTCTTCATGGATTTATGTCGACTACCTTATTGCATGAACTGACTTACGTGACTATGGGTTGTAATACCCTCCTCCCTTAGGAACATTCGTCCTCGAATGTAAGGGTTTATGGGGAGTCCAAATCATCCTGCATTCCAACGAAAATTTCCGATCAATTTTCCCCTGTGAAATGGTCACTAGAAAAGCTTGCAAGTAGTTAAGTCCAATGTATGGCCTCACAAGGCTACACAAAGCATTATGGATATGTACATTATCTGCATATCACCATTTTGTATTAAGGAAGAGTATTCTCAAGTTATTGCTTACCTCATAGAGTCGTTTCACCTTCTAATGTATCCTGCGTTCCACCAGCATCCTTGTTATCTTCATTCTAAAATAGGTAAGGGTATTTATACTTCATCTCCTCTTCTGCTACCCATGTCATTTCTTCCATAATACTTTGATAGAAGCTACACATTTTATTCTCAACTTGCGGACTTTTCGGTCTAATATAGCGACTGGCACTTCATTATATGATAGATCCTCTGTAACATGTACATCTTTGATAGGGAAAACTTGATAAGGGTTTCTAATACACTTTCTCAACATAGATATATGGAATACCAGATGGACAAATTCCAATTCGGATGGCAATTCTAACTCATAAGCAACCTGTCCAATTTGTCAAAGAATTCTGTACGGACCGATATACCATAGACTCTGCTTACCCTTCTTCCCAAAACAAATAACACCCTTCTTCGGCGAGATCCTTAAGAAGACCCAATCAATAACCTCAAACTCCAGATCACGACGTCAAACATCAGAATAAGACTTTTGCCTGCTTTGTTCCATCCTCAATCGCTGCTATATGACTTTCACCTTCTCAATGTCTTGGTGAATCAAAACTAGCCCATATAATACTATTTTACCAGCTTTGAACCATACAACTGGTGATCTACATCTCCTCCCGTATAGTGGCTCGTATGGGGCCATTTTAATTCTTGAATGTTAGCTATTATTGTAGGCAAATTCTATGAGTGGAAGATGGTCATCCCAATTCCCCTTAAAATCTAGAACACATGCTTATAGCATATCTTCCAGTGTCTGAATGGTACGTTCAGCCAATCTGTTAGTCTGCGAATGAAATGTGATGCTTAGATTCACTTGAGTGACTAAATCCTTCTGAAAAGACCTCCAAAAGTTAGGCATAAATTGAGCTCCTCGATCTGATATAATAAATACCGGCACACCGTGAAGCCTAACAATCTCCTTAATATACAACTTCACATAATCTTCATCCATGTAAGTTGTCTTAACTGGCGGAAAATGGGCACATTTTGTAAGTCGATCAATTATAACCCAGATGGAGTCAAACTTATGATAAGATCATGGTCATCTAATAATGAAGTCCATATTAATCACCTCCCATTTACAGGTCGGAATCTCTATATTCTGAAGCAATCCACCGGGTTTTTGATGTTCTATCTTTACTTGTTGACAATTGGGACACTGGGCTACAAATTCTGTAATTGACTTCTTCATGTTATCCCACCAATACTGCTCCATGACATCATGATACATCTTTGTCGAGCCGGGATGGATGGAATATCAGGATTGATGAATCTCATTCATAATATTCTCTCACAACCCTGCCATATTAGGCACACATAATCGGCCATGGTATCTCAGTGCCCCATCTTTTTCGATCTCAAAAGCCGTAATTATACACTGCTGAATGCTCTCTCTCAATCGTACTAAGATAGGATCTACATATTGCCGTGCTTTTACCTTGGCTACCAAAGATGATTTTGATGTATTATGTACAGTAACACCTCTATCATCATATTCTAACAATCTGATTCTCATATTGGCTAGCTGATGAAGATCTTTAGTCAACCCCCATCTACCTGCCTTAATGTGTACTAAGCTTCCCATTGACTTACGGCTGAGAGCGTCTTCCACAATATTTGCTTTACCGAGATGATACAATATCTCGACGTTGTAGTCTTTCAGTAATTCAAGCCACCTACATTGCCTCAAATTCAACTCTTTCGGCTTGAAGATGTATTGTAAACTCTTGTGATCTGTATAGATGTCAACATAGATGGTAGTGCTGCCATATCTTCAAAGCATATATTACTGCAACCAATTCCAAATCATGGGTTGGATAATTTTTTTCATATTTCTTCAATTTTCATGATGCTTAAGCAATCACCTTCCCACGCTGCATCAATACGCACCCCAAACCTATACCTGAGGCATCAAAATATAACACATAACCTTTTGTTCCTTCAGGGAAAGTAAGCACTGGTGCAGATATCAATTGATTCTTCAGGTCCTGAAAACTACGTTCACAAGTCTCAGACCACTGGAACTTAGTAGCTTTCTATGTTAACCTAGTCAATGGTGCCGATATAGAAGAAATCCCTTCTACAAATAGCCTATAATATTTTTGCTAGCCCTAGGAAGCTGCAGACTTTTGATGGTATTGTAGGTCTCGGCCAATTCTTTACTGCATCGATCTTTTGACTGTCGATACTAATACCCTCGTCAGAAATCACATGGCCAAGGAGTGCTACTGAGTTAATCCAGAATTCACATTTGGTGATCTTAGCATGTAGCTTATGATCTTGATGTGTTTGTAATACTATCCACAAGTGGCCCGCATGTTCCACCTCCGAACGAGAATACACTAGAATGTCATCAATGAATACGTTCACAAACACATCAAGATAGGGCCTGAATACAGTATTCATGAGATCCATAAAAGCTGTTGGGGCATTTGTTGCCAAGAACTCAAAGTGCCCATATCTTGTCCGGAAGGTCGTCTTTGGAATATCCTTCTCCTTGACCCTCACCTGATGATACCCTAAACATAAGGAAATCTTGGAGAAATAATTGGCACCCTGGAGTTGGTCAAACAGGTCATCAATCCTTGGAAGTGAATACTTTTACTTTATAGTAAACTTATTCAACTATCGATAGTCGATACACATCCATAATGACCCCTCTTCTTCCGCACGAATAGGACTGGCACACCCCAAGGTTAAGTGCCAGGCTTAATGAAGCCCTTATCCAGCTTGTCCATCTTCTGCGCCTTCAACTCTCATAACTCTGTTGGAGCCATTCTGTATGGAGGGATAGAGATCGGTTGAGTGTTAGGTAACACATCAATGCTAAACTCAATCTCCCTTTTAGGAGGAAGGCCTGGGATATGGGAAAATATCTGGAAATTCATTGACCATGGGGATTGATTGTAGAGTAGGCGGCTTCGCCTCCGTATCCCTAACGCGAACTACATGATAAATGTAACCTTTTGAGATCATTTTTCATGCCTTAAAATAGGAAATAAACCTACCTTTCAGTATAGCAATCTTCCCCTTCCATTCAATGATGGGTTCACTAGGAAATTGAAACCTAACCATCTTCGTACAACAGTGAACATTTGCATAGAATGAGGCCCACTAGTCTATTCCCATTATCACATCGAAATCAACCATTTCTAACTCAAATAAATTTGCCAAGGTTTGACGACTACAAATCATCACAGTGGAACCTCTATATACCCTTCTAAAAATCACAAAATCTCCTATCGGAGTAGATACCGCAATGGGTTTACTTATTAATTTTGGTTCAACACCAAACTTATTAGCCACAAAAGGTGTAACATATGATAATGTAGATCCCCAATCAATCAGCGCATATACATCATAAGAAAAAACAAACAATATACCTGTAATAACATCTGGAGATGACTCAAGATCCTGTCAACCTACTAGAGCACAGGTTCGATTTTGAGCACCACGCGAACTCGACACTGCACCTATACCTCTACCACAACTTGTCGATTGTTGAAAACCCTGTGCTGGATTTTGAACTGATGAGGAAGTACCAGACATAGATCCAGTCGACTGAGCCATACTACCACCTCCTCTGTTAGGATAATCCCGCATCATATGGCCAGGATGTCCGCAACAATAGCACGCATCAGAACCTTGACGGCAGAGTTCAAGGTGGGCCTTGCTGCACTGATCACAACGTGGTATTAGGGGTCTCGTCTAACTAGTATCTCTATGATGTTGCGTGCCTGATGCCCGTGAACTCTGACCTAGATTAGAATAGGTAAATCGATCATATAGAGGCCTCTGAAATTGTGGAGGAGCACTAGCTATAGGAGGTGCTGAACTCCTCGAAGACTGGGTCTTGATGCTACCTCTAAAGTCATCAGAATACCCTATAAATCTTGCCCTCTTATGTTGGCCCCTATCCTTCTCCCTATCAGCCCTCTGCTGGAGCTTACAATCCTTTAGAATCTGGGCATATGCCTGAATACGTGAAATATCCATTCCCTCCACCAAAGAGGATATCGTGCACTCATTTATCAGATGTGGCCCCAACTCATTCATGAACAGATGCACCCTATCACTCATCTCGGCCACCATATGGGGAGTATACCTTGCTAAAGAATTAAAATGCATACTATACTCTCGCACACTCATATTACCTTGTCTAAGGTTCAAGAACTTCTTAGCTCTATATCGTATCTCAACTGGAAAGTACTAATTAAAGGCCTCAGAAAAATCTGGATCTCTCCCAACTATCATACCAGAGAACCGCTAAATCCCGTAGCCGATAAAAAGCCAACTTATAACGACTCGATCGGTCGTTTTGAGCCTTAGCACATCGTTCAGCAGTCTGAGACGATGATTAGATTCATTTCAGGGGTTATGACTTGTACGCGTGGTCGGAATTGAATTTTGGAAAGTTCAGAGTTGATTTGGAAAGAGAATTCTCATCTCGAAAGCTTAAAGTTGAAAGAATTAGCTAAGATATGATTTTTAAGTAAACGACCTCAGAATCGGGATTTGAAGGTTCCAACAGGTTTGTATGATAATTCCAGACTTGAGCGTATGCCCGGATCGGGTTTTGGATGACCCAGGAGTGTTTTGGCGCCCATTGTGGAAGTTAGCATGTTGGAAGAAATTTCATAAGTTTGTCTTGAAGTTCATTTTAGTGTTATAAATATCTGTTTAGGATTCTGAGTCTGGGAGCAGTTCCGTATGGTGATTCTGGAGTTGGGAGCGTGATCGGAAGTGAATTCGGAGGTACGTAGGTCATTTTGGAGTCATTTGGCTAAAGATAGAAATTTGAAGGTTTTTGAGAAGTTTGATCGGAAGTGGACTTTTTGATATCGGGGTTGGAATCCGATTTTGAAAGTTGGAGTAGGTCCGTAATGTAGAATATGACTTGTGTGCAAAATTTGAGGTCAATCGGACGTGATTTGGCAGGTTTCAGCATCGAATGTAGAAGTTTGAAATTCTAAGTTCTTCAAGTTTGAAATGGAGCGTGATTCGTAATTTTATCATTGTTTGATATAATTTAAGGCCTCGATCAAGTCCGTGTTATGTTTTTAGACTTGTGCCAGTGTTTTAGTTTGGAGCCCTAGGGGCTCGGGTGAGATTCAGGATAGTTTCAGAGCGATTTGCTAAGAATAGAAATTTCTGGTGCTGGTATGATCGCAATCACGATGTATTTGTCGCAATTGCGACCTCGCATTTCCGAGGTTCCATTCGCATTTGGAAGCCTGGGCTGCTGCATGGAGGATTGCATTTGCAATGCGTTGGGCGCAAATGCGACTTCGCATTTGCGAGTCCCTTCTCGCATTTGCGAACCTAGGCTTCTGAATAGGGAATCGCATTTGCGAAGGGGCCATCGCTTTTG
Source organism: Nicotiana glauca (assembly GCA_026770625.1). Taxonomy (NCBI): domain Eukaryota; kingdom Viridiplantae; phylum Streptophyta; class Magnoliopsida; order Solanales; family Solanaceae; genus Nicotiana; species Nicotiana glauca. Next base: position 37,883 of record MU684137.1, read on the forward strand.
CAATGCTGTCCTCTTCGCATTTGCAAGGAATTCTGTCACAAATGCGAATTTGTCAGGGAAGGCCGGGCTTCGCATTTGTGGAGCTTTTTTCGCAAATGCGACATCGCAATTGTGAGCTGGGGAGTCGCAAATGCGACTTCTGCGTCTGGAGCTGTGGCTTTTTATTCCGAGACTTAGCCCATTTCCCTCATTTCCCACTTGACCTTAGGCAAATTTTGAGAGTATTTGAGGATGGATTCCATCATCATCAAAGAGGTAAGTAAATTCTACACATCATAAGTTAATTATATAGATTATGGGTTGATTAACATGTGAAAATTAGGGAAAATCAAGGGTTTTAGATGAAAAACCTAAAATTTGGTAAAAACAAGATATAACCACGAAAATTGTTAGGGAATGGAGTAAAAATCATATATTCTTGATCCTTAGGTTATGGGTAACAATATTCTTCAAAAATTTCCGGAATCTGGGCACGTGGGCCCGGGGATGAATTTTAGGAATCTTGCATTTAGGATTGGGAAATTGGTTTAATAATTAGAATATGAACTTTTAAGCATGTATTGACTAGTTCTTACCCTATTTGAATAGTTTTAGATCGTTCTCCCCCAAATTTGGATGTTTGAGCGCATCCTTGAATCGGAATATAGGCTTCGGAGCGAGCTGAGTCTCCTTTCTAATCAGCCATTGTACTTTATTCGATTTTTGTTTTAATCAGAAAATAACCGAACCAAACTGACTGTAGGAGTAGCTATTTCAACTTTATTATTACACCTATATATATGTATATTGTTATGCAAAGTTTCAAAATTTTTATGGTAAATGTTAATAGTTTGAACTTTTAATATAGTTCTTTACCTTTACATTCTAGTTTGATTGGTAGTTTTCTTTTGTTTAGTGTAAGAATCCATTTTGCATTAAAAATAACATATATTTAATTGAGTCCTTAAATTATTCATCACTATTTGATTCAATTATCATCAATATATCTTGGTAAATAAAAGATTTCTCAAAGGGCAATTGATTTGATAGTGTTACATTAAAAATGTGGTCGCCAGAATATGTGTTTGTTAGTGTATATCTTACATATTTAAGAAAAAACTGATAAATAACCAACAACAACAACAACCCAGTATATTCCCACAAGTGGGGTCTGGGGAGGGTAATATGTACGCAGACCTTACCCTTACCCCGAGGGGCAGAGAGGCAAAACCAAAAAATCGACATAAACCAATTCGAGAAAAACAGACTTAATTGGTTTGGTTTGGTTCTAATATTTGAAAAACCAACTTACTTGGTTTGGTTTCTTTTTAGGAAAAAACCAATCCAAACCGAACTATGAACACCCCTATCTGTACTTATCCTCGGGAGGCTGCAAGGCTGTTAGGAGTACTTCCCTTCTAGATTCCTTATCGTGCTATTTGATTCCTGTGAGGCTTATGCCTTTGTTTCCTTCCTACTCAATCTTACTCGACGCGAACTGCTGGTTATAAATCAAGAATTTAAGAATTGTAATGGTACTACGAACGTGGTGCGGGGTGTTTCTCCCTGCGGGGTTGTGTGAATTATTATTGTCGCCTTGTGGAAGGATATTCTATTGTTTCAGCTCAATAGCGGTACTTCTGAGAGCCTTGATGCTAGGCACAGGTTTCCATGATGCTTATGAACGATATTATGCAGTATTGATATGATGGTAGGATGTTTGCCTACGTGTCGAGGCAGTGAATGACTTGAAAGGAGGTTTACTCAGTGCATGATATAGAGATTCGGTATTTTATTCCCGGAAGGGGAAAGGCAATCGAGCTGAGAATGTTCAGGTTGGGTTGATGGGGTAACAAGACTTGGTAATTGCGGGTGTAGTGGAGTTTTCTTCTATGATGAGGTGGTGTTGTCCTTATTAAAGGTACTAAGTTCGCCGGTGTTATGATCTTCTATAATTCGCCTCTAGAATAGGATATTGCGGGTCGGTATTGAAGAAACGACTGTTAGATATCGTGCGAAGCGGCGGTGCAGGATTGAATCGGTGTTCCTAATGTTGACGTCTCAAGAAAGGTGATCTTCGGAAGGGTTTAAGGTTAGTAGCGATTCATGGGTTCAAGTGCTACAAAGATGGATTTATTTAAGGCAACAACTGAGCAGCGAAGGTCAAGGAAAGACATGTGGGAGGTTCAGGCGGTGGCTAAATTTCTAAAAGGCCGAGTATAAGGGGCCAAGGATCGAGTAGTCAATTAAGGGGATGAGTTCCGCCAAAGTGGGAGAGTGGCGGAGTTGCGTATAGGCTTGCAGTGGGATGACCACGTACCTTAAAGAGAGTTTGGAGTGATTTTAGAATATTAGTGATTGGTGATTGGGGTCTACGAATTTAATTTGAAGTATGGGCTATTATGCAACAGGAGAATAGATATAACGGGAAGGAGCTGCCGGGAAAGAAGGAGGATACAACATAACTTTGAATTGGGAGAATGTTGTTGCACGTTTAATTGATGTCCACGAAGGGTGAATGAACTTGTGCAACTGGAGAGTGAGCTCAAACTCAGGATGGGCTATTGATGTCGTAGTGATTGTACCCCATGCAGCAGCATTGGAAGATGTCGGGGAGTGATTTCTACAGGTGAGTTATCCCTGCAAGCAGTTTAGTAGTCGCGTAGTTGGCAAGGCTTCTGCAAAGAATTCTATTGTTTATATAGTGAAGGGATCAATTATGCGAATTCTGTTAATGATTCAGAGTATAAAAAGGGGGTTTCTATAGTAAGATATCGAGAATTTTGGCGGTTGGTTATGCAAGGTTATGTCAATAAGAGATTAAGAATCTCGGTGAACTCCAGAGTTGTGTAATAATGGCTTTGAGCTAAGTGGGAGAGTCCCACCGTCTATTATTGGGGTGCATGGTTAATTACTTGCAGGGTTTCTGGTTATTAGCTTATTGAGGGGCTATTTCAGCTACGGGAAAAGACCATAAGTGGTAAATTGAGCAAAGGAATTGTTAAAAGTGTGCTACGGTTGGCCTTATTGGCTCATGTCCAAATTTGGAGAGGATTCAGGATTCGTGCCTTGTATAAATGTGGGTTCCAACTGAAGTGATTCTGCCAGGTGCTTCACCAAGAGGGCATTCATGTGTTAGAAGACTCATGGAGTCAATTGTATTCGGGACTAAGTCAGAGCGGGTGGCTCTCAGCAATGGTCCTAGTGAATTCAAAAGATAAAGTGTGATGCCTGATAATTTTGAGCCTATAGGTACAATTATGAATCAAGCTTTGTAGCAGCTTATGAGAAAAGGCACATAATGTTCTACGATGTTTTGACTTGCAGTGTAGCATTTGGGAAATACGAAATGATTCACGGGATTTGAGACAGCATGACCTCGTGATTCAAGGTCACTCGGGATGAGTGCGAATGGAGTATGCTATGTGCTGAAGAAAGTTGTTATTGCTTCTACGGCGATCAGGGTAAATCGAAAGAAGATAGATTGGTTAGCCATAATTGAGTTTGCATATTGGTGGTGGAGATCAGTTCCTTCAGCGTGATCAAGTTATGAGTGTGATTTGTGGCGGTACGTGTGAGGCATTTCGGCCGCCGTAATTGATGTTATTCAGGAGTATCCTACTGTTATGGCTTGTTATGTGGAAGCAGATTCCGGCAGGGCTATGGTGGCTTAGACCACTACCTAGATATTTGCATATTCTATGGCTATGAGAATTCACTTGTGTGTTGCTATGGTTCTCCTGAAGCGAGTTAAGTAAAAAGCTTTTATATGATGAAGTGTTAGTCCATTAGTGGCTCCGTATTTGCGATGAAGATCGTGTTCTATCGTATGTTGGCATGTTGGGTGCAGTGAGTGGTATGGAATTTGAAGGTGAGAATCAAGGTTGCGGTTATGTGTTGAAAAGGATGTCACAAGCTCAGATGAGCAGGAAAGTAGATTCGAGGCTTAAGTTAAGTTGGTATTGTCTTCAGCGTCACCGGAGATCGGTGTTTTGTGAAAAAGGCTTTGCATCCTGGTTAACGATTCTTGATCATTTTTCAGTGTTAGTGCGGCTGGTGGTCTGTAGGTATGACCCCATAATTTATTTTGGAAGGTTGTGGGAGCGTGTCCTATAGGAAGATTGTATAAGTGTAACATGTAGCCACTTGATTGATTAAAGACTTAAACCAAGTATGAGGATTGTGGTAATATCGTTGATTTGAGAATAAATGCCTGGAGGGCACTCAGCCTATTAAGTTGTGGACTGTGGAGGATTTCTCCGGTTATGATGGATTTTCTTATGCGCTATGAAAGAAAGGAGAGTTATTATGGACCTTGGAAAGGTAATTAGCCTAGTTCGGTGTGATAAGAATCGGCTTGAGGTCAGTGGATGGATTTAAATGGGAATATGGGCTATATATCAGGCAAGACGTGTTCGTTTCAGTAATTCACTCCTTAAGGAGGAGTAGTCAGGGTGCTATTTCATTGTTAGATATTTCATGCAGCGATATATTGCGCCGTGTGAGTTGTGGGGGCGGCTTAAGAAATTTCTTATGTGTTGAGGATCGGCGTAAAAATGATGTTATCTGAGCAAATTGGCTCTTGAGATTTAGATTGTATATCGCACCTCAGTGTGCTTGAGTTTCGTAGCTTATAGCGCTATATGTCTCCCCATGGAATGGTATTATGCACTTAGCGTATTTATGACCGATATTCGACATGTCATTGAAATGAACAATTTCGCTCGATGTGCATCTCCTTATGTGAGTTCAACGTGTGGATCGGGTGGCACGCCGCCATGGGTATGTTATTTGGATCGGGTTGCGTGTTGCAACAGTGTGATGTCCAGTACAGTTCCCCATATCTATTTTTATGTGTTTTGTTTCCTATTTTTCTGAGGAAAGCTTGTAATAGCTACGAGCCCGCGTCGTATGTATGATTCACGAGCAGGGTAATTGAACTTCCTTTTCGGAGTTCGTTTTCCTTTGTATCACATTCTAATTGGTAGCCTATTGGCACATTGTGGCATTATATGAGACTTCTGATTATCTCTGGGGTGGCTTATTGTCAGAACAGTTCGTTCAGGATGAGATGAGATCCTTTGATATAGGATCAGTGCAATCCGACTATATGAAGTATATTATGGAACTAAGACCATTATTTGATTCAGAATGTGGTGATGGTTCTTGTCAGGAGTATAGACCTAATGATTTGTTGATTTGGTAGTTGGTTATGAATTTCTAAACATCTCTTCCATCATGGCGGTATTGTAAGAATTAGAGCAAGACCTATGTAGGTCATGAGGTGCTCATGAGGTGCAATGGGAGCATCAGATTCGTGGAATTTTGATTAGATTGATCAGAGAATGTTATTGTGGTCCTATGAGTAAAAGTGGTGTAAGTTGTGAATTCAGCTAAGGTGGGCAGTCATGTTTTGGGGCTGTGTGTAGTTATTGATACGGTGAGCGTATGTTGGAAACAGGTCGGGCATAGAATTCCGGATGTTGGAAGTAGGCTCTAAGTCTTATCTGCTTGAATAAAAGGAAATATCCTCATAATTTATTGAGCTAATGAGCTCAACTGAGTTGTGGTAGAACGGGAAGGTGCGTGAGGTGTCAAACAGTGATTTTAGATTACTCCAGTGCAGTTCTCAACACGTTCGAGTATGAACGTATGTTTAAGTGGGAGATAATGTAACGACTCGATCGGTCATTTTGAGCCCTAGCACTTCGTTCAGCAGTCTGAGGCCATGAGCAGCTTCATTTCAGGGGTTATGACTTGTACGCGTGGTCTGAATTGAATTTCGGGAAGTTCAGGTTGATTTAGAAAGAGAATTCTCATTTCGAAAGCTTAAAGTTGAAAGAATTAGCTAAGATTGGATTTTTAACTAAACGGCCTTGGAATTAGGATTTGAAGGTTCCAACAGGTTCGTATGATGATTCCTGTCACGCCCCAAATTTGAGGGACATGACCGGCGCTCGACCGGGTAGCCCCAATCAAGCGGACCTGGGTGCATTTCCTAACCCACGTGTTACCTCTGTATTTTTCATTACTTATTAACCAAAGGATTAAGCAGTTTATAATTGAAATCACACTTTTTCAAACATTCACAACATGCTTAATTTCTTTAACAAGTTTACAACTTACAATGCCTGACATATAATTACATAAGTCCATAACCCATATTTACTGTCTACGGAGCCTCTAAGATATGACAGGATAATAAGTACTCGCCGGTAATAAGGCTCCAGCTATACCTTACACAAAACCAAAATAAGACTCCAAAAAATAGAAGTGGCATGAGCCACGCAGGGCCCCGAGAGGAAAGGGGCTCACCAAAACGGCCAGTGGAAGATGAAGGAGTGCTACTGCCGATGAACTGAAGTACCTGCTACAGATCCACCTACAATCATAACACGAATGTAG
>MU684137.1:46021-60164 GCA_026770625.1 Nicotiana glauca
TACACTCTACGGTAGGAATGCGGTCCGCATTTCGATTATGCGATCGCAGAATGGCCCGCATTTTTGACATCATCTTAGACCAAATTTCTGCTTCACCCTGCGGTGGGAATGCGATCCGCATAGCTGATCTGCGACCGCATTCTTGACCGCAAAAATGACAATTTTTCTGGAAAAATTTATTCTTTTGATTTTTAAAGCTTAGATCACCACCGAGGGTCCGAACCGCAAGAATTCTACACATTCCTAACACAATATTTGGAACTTGACACTATGAGCTACTAGGTTTTAAGCACAAAATTTTACGGAGCCTTACAATTCCGGACTTGGGCATATGCCCGGATCAGGTTTTGGATGACCTGGGAGTGTTTTGGAGCCCATTGTGGAAGTTAGCATGTTAGAAGAAATTTCATAAGTTTGGATTGAAGTGCATTTCAGTGTTATCGATATCCGTTTGGTATTCCGAGTCTAGGAGCAGCTCCGTAAGGTGGTTCTGGAGTTGGGAGCGCGATCGGAAGTGAATTCGGAGGTTCGAATGTCATTTTGGAGTCATTTGGCTAAAGATAGAAATTTGAAGGTTTTTGAGAAGTTTGACCTGAAGTGGATCTTTTGATATCGGGGTCGGAATCCGATTTCGAAAATTGGAGTAGGTCCGTAATGTCGAATATGACTTGTGTACAAAATTTGTGGTCAATCGGACGTGATTTGACGGGTTTCGGCATCGAATATAGAAGTTTGAAATTCTAAATTCTTCAAGTTTGAAATGGAGCGTGATTCATAATTTTAGCATTGTTTGATATGATTTGGGGCCTCGAGAAAGTACGTGTTATGTTCTTAGACTTGTACGAGTGTTTGATTTGGAGCCCCGGGGGCTCGGATGAGATTCGGGATAGCTTCGGAGTGATTTGCTAAGAATAGGAATTTCTGTTGATGGTATGATTGCAATTGCGATGTATTGGTCGCAATTGCGACCTCGCATTTGAGAGGTTCCATTAGCATTTGCGAGCCTCGGCTGCTGCGTGGAGGATTGCATTTGTGATGCGTTGGTCGCAAATGCGACTTCGCATTTACGAGTCCCTTCTCGCATTTGCGAACCTGGGCTGCTGAGTGGGGAATCGCATTTGCGAGGAATTCTATCTCAAATACGACTTTGTCAGGGAAGGCCGGGCTTCACATTTACGGAGCGTTTGTCGCAAATGCGACATCGCAATTGCGAGCTGGGGAGTCGCAAATGCGACTTCTGCGTCTGGAGTTGTGGCTTTTTATTTCGAGACTTAGATCATTTCCCTCATTTGCCACTTGACCTTAGGCGATTTTTGAGAGCATTTGAGGAGGGATTCCATCATCATCAAAGACGTAAGTAAATTCTACACATCATAAGTTAAATACATAGATTATGGGTAGATTAACATGTGAAAATTAGGGAACATCAAGGGTTTTAGATGAAAAACCTAGAATTTGGTAAAACAAGATTTAACCACGAAAATTGTTAGGTAATGGAGTAAAAATCATATATTCTTGATCCTTAGGTCATGGGTAACAAAATTCTTCAAACATTTCCGAAATCCGGGCACGTGGGTCTGGGATGAATTTTAGAAATCTTGCATTTAGGATTGGGAAATTGGTTTAATAATTATAATATGAAGTTTTAAGCATGTATTGACTGGTTCTTACCCTATTTGAATAGTTTTGGATCGTTCGGCTCCAAATTTGGAGGTTTGAGCGCATTCTTGAATCGGAATATAGGCTTCGGAGCAAGGTGAGTCTCCTTTCTAACCTTGTAAGAGGGAATTGTCCCCATAGGTGAGTTAATTGGTTATGTGATCCTATTTGTGGGGGGCTACGTACGCACGAGGTGACGAGAGTCCGTGCGTAGCTACAATTATGCTATTGTCCGGGTAGTCTAGGACCCGAAAGCATGCTATACTTGGATTAATTGTAAACTTATTGACAGCCTGAATTGCTTAAATCATATTGAACTAGTCAATGAATTTCTAAAAAGATTAAATTTCATTTTCTTAAATTGTTAAAGGAGAATTGATTTTATTTGGATAAATATTCCCCGATAAATTCTTGATTGACTGTTTGAGCATGTATCTCTATGTGTACCTACGTCGCATGTATGATTCGCGAGCAGGGTATTTGTTCACTTTATGTTGACCGCGCCACAGGATAGTTCACGAGGGGGGTAATAGATGCATCTATGGTTCAAGTCGTTCGAACCTCGACAGTGCACAGTTTATATTTCTGTTGGAGCGGGCCGTCGACCTCGGCATGATTTGCGCATGATATATATTGTTGCCTAAGAACTTTAAATGTTGATATTGCCTTTCAGGGCTTGATATAAATTGATAAGATGATGAAAAGTAAATCTTAAAAATCCTTTATTATTTGTTAAAGGTGTTTACCTTTTTTCCGGCTTTGTGAGTTAGAACTGCTATATAAATCCATGATTTCCTCACATTTTTAGTATATTATTATTTGACCTCTAACAAGTATTGAAGTCGACCTCTCGTCTCTACTTCTTCGAGATTAGAGGGGATACTTGCTGAGTGCACGTTGTTTTGTACTCATACTAAACTTCTGTGCATTTTTGCAGCACAGGCATATGCACCTCTAGAGGCTTAGTGGCATGGCGGCATGGTCGACACGGAGACTAGGTGAGCGTGTATTTCCTCGAGGTGACCCGCAGCTAGTATAGTCTCTCTCAGGATTCTATTTATTTCCTATCTAATTGTATTCCGGACAGCCATTGTACTTTATTCGGTTTTTCTTAGAAATTGCTCATGCACTTGTGACACTAGGTTCTGGGAGGATTTTTGGATTATTTAGTATTAAGTATTTTATCGACTTTATGCTCATTTCTGTAAAATTTCATTATTTATTATTTAATGTATAAGAAAAATAATTTTTGCAAACACTAAAATTGGAATTTAATTATGCATTCTTGGTTGGCTTGCCTGATAGCGGTGTCCGGCGCCACCACGACCCTTAGTGGATTTTGGATCGTGACATAACTCTACCGCCTCTGTATCACTAGTGTGCATAACCCGCAGTGTACGATGAACCTGATCAATAAAAGTATGTGATTCCTCCTTGGGTCTGATCCGATAAACACTGGAGGGTCTAGATTAATAAAATCATGAACTCTCATACTAACCAGTCTATCAACAATACCGGTATTTTGCCTCTGAGCCGGAGCAGCTACCAAGTTAGTCAACAACCGCACCACATTCCGCATATCCTGGTCCGTAGTGCCAGACGGAGGAACATGTAGTGCTGGATTCCTCCTAATTTCCTCTAGAGGAGATGGAGTAGATGAGGTATGAGACGGCATCTCACTTTGAGCTCACTTTGGCTTTGCTCTGGCTTGGGGCACCTGACTGGTATCCTCTCCCGCAGCTATATCAAGCCATCTACTAATTGTTTGACTCCAAGTAGAAGGCATCGCGGAAAGAAAACAAAGTGAATATTAGAGACGAATACTTATGACTCAACTCTATGCACGATCTAGATTCAGGAAGAAGATAACAACCCTAGATGTCATGCAGCCTCCTAATTAAATGTGGTGCACTACAGATCCATAATCAAGACTATACTAGACATGGCTCATAGACAATCCCTATGACAGACTTGATCTGATACCAACTTTGTCATGACCCAAACTGGAGGGCCATCACTAGCACCCGGCCATACTTGTCGAGCACCAACGCACATTTTATCTAACCTTCTTTATTATCTTTTAGGGATGACGAGGTTAATATAAATGGTAGACGTGGATCATGAACAACCAACAATAAAATATGATGGCATGAACATAAATAACATGGGATGACCAGACAATCAAGAAACTATATATCAGGTATGAGCTAGCACGCTATAATGAAAGACTATACAACAAAAATTCAGCCGACAAGGCATACCAAACTATACATGAGTCGGCACCTGTCTATGAGCCTCTAAAGGAACATAAGTGTTGCAACATAGCCGGAACAGGGCCCTGACATACCCATAATGTCTATAACAAAAATTCATACCAAGACCACGGCAAGTCCGGAGAAGGGATCTCGCCAATCACCGCTGAACTGGACAGCCTACTATGGTGGGGGAGCTGCACCTGCCTGTCTATCAGGACCTGCAGCATGACATGTTGTGTCCACAAATAAAAGGATATCAGTACAAATAAAGTACTGAGTATGTAAGGCAAGGAACCATAAGTACGAACAGTAATGTAATCAGGGATAAAGAATATACAACTTGTAACATTTGCATACCTCTAAGGGCTACTGACATGAAATGCATGATATATATGTATATATATACATAAACTTTTAAAACATACGCCTCTTAGGGCATCATCATCATCATATCGTACCCGGCCATAATAGGCTCGGTAAAAAAAATGTACCCGACCATTATAAGGCTCGGTAGTATCGTACACGTCCATGTGGGGCTCGGTAAAACCCAACTGATCAGTAGTTACACAATAGGTGTTGTACCCGGACGACTATAGTGCAGCTCTGTAGAGTAAAATAGATACATATATATAATGCATGCTCGACTCATGGAATCGCGTTCTAAACCTTTCGGAGTGACGTAAGCTCGGTATCCTCTGTACACGTTATTTGGACTATCTCTTCACTATGAACCTTATAAGAATCAGTAAGTACCAATAACATTGATAACATAAGAATAATATAATCAACATCAACATCAATCGTTCCATAAGAGGGGAAATAATGTAAGTACTGCTAGCATTTAAGAGTAGAGTATCTTTGGAAGCTCGTTCATTACATTATGTACGATTGGAGTCGTGCAAAAGAAGGAATGGGATAGCCTCACATACTTTGTATATACTGCCCCAATATAAAGCTATGCAATTGTCACGACTCCTTAATCTACAAAAAGAGAATCGATACTATCGTTATGATTCAAGCGTCATAACTATTATGTATCAACCACAACCTATTTTACGATGAAACGGACATCACCTCCCCTATATATATGAATTCACACAATTCCAAACAATTACCAAAAATCCCAAACAATACCAATAATAATCATATTGAGCCTCCCAAAACAGTCCACGCACAACCTAATCGCTTCATACATACGACAAGCACTGTAGTCGTGTCAAATGACCCAGAAATGTTATGAAGAACTACCAGGACACAACCTACATATATATGGTATTTCTCCACACCCTTTCTCCTCCAAAACTCCACAAAACAGTAGTAAAACATGCAGCCCAACAACAACACAAAACAGTCCACAAAACAATCTGCTACAAGTGAATAACTCGAACTGACGGCCTCCGATCACCATCCCGTGAGTTCTTACATGTATAGAATGAATTACGATGAATTAACAGAAGACAAATTGTATGAAAGAGAGCAGTAAACTTACCTTACTTGTTGGATAACTCAACCCTTCCCACTCTAGGTTTTACCCCCAATTAGAACTTGAAAGAGAGGGAAAATCGATTAGGGTTTGTGGACAATTTTTGGGAGGAAATTTGTAGGGGTTTAGATCTAGTTATTTGTGATATATAATGAGGGTTATATTTCAGGATATGACCCTTTAAATGGTCTCTTTGGCCGACCCAAAATTTCCTATTTTTGGGCTATCATTTAACCAAGTAGTTTACACACCTACTTGTCACCTAGCAGTTTGTGCAGTCTCGCAAAAATACCTATATATCTCCACTCCAATGTTGTATCAACTGGTTTAATGCTTTAGAAACTAGACTCATAGATTTTTAATTTGGTGGGTAGATCACCCCATAATTCCTTGTAAATTGGGAGAAAAGCTTAGTAACATTTGACCTAATGTTTAAGTAAAATTAAAAACCTAAGTTGCAACAACTTTTGTTGACCTTTGTTTCATAACTCGTTTGACTTCAAGACTTATGATATGGATATTATATGATTCAAATACCTTAAAACACTACCTCTTGAGTGCATTAAGCACCTCTAGGTTTACCCAAAAATACGGCTGAGAACATCCTTAATTCGTTTAACTTCTAATACTTGTTAACTACCCTTATACACCTTTGTATCATTTAAGACCAATAGGATTAACTTCTTATCATCGTAAAGATAATCTCTTCATGGATTTATGTCGACTACCTTATGGCATGCACTGACTTACGTGAGTATGGGTTGTAACATCGGCTCAGTTATGTTAAGGCTATCCCTTCTTTCCTTTTTGCATCCATATGATACAAATGAACCACTTTCATAAATGACTCTATTCATAGAAGTACAAGAAGTGCCTATGTTCTTGATTCTCGATGTGTCCTACTATTCTATCATTTGTTCATTGGTCTCAGAAAATACGTTAGTTGATAAAGGTTATTTCATGATATTAATCAAAGTTAAAATGTTCTTATGACAATTTGAAAGATTTTATTGACGTACTTCTCATGCATTGCATCCAGTGAAGGATCGTTAAGACTCATACTCATTCAGAGTGCAGCCGACTCTATTAGTCAGTGTGTTAGAATTTTTCTACAGACTTACAGGTAGGACAATACCATGTCCCATTTGATGTCAAATACTCTTAGAGGCTTTGTAGATAGAATTTAATTTTGTATAGTATGTCAGAGGCCTTGGTGTCCCATATATATTCATATTTTAAGAAAGATGGTTCATTGATATAGTTCTTTCCTAGTTATAGTTATACATTACAAGTTTTGGTCATGTTCGCCTCGTTACCTATGATAGTACGATATGAAATATATGTTATGTTGGTACTCGGTTAAGGCACCAGGTGCCCATCGCGGCCCATCAGTTGGATGGTGACACTGAGCATCATATCTCTGAGTTATTTCTTGTATCCTCTTATTTATATTGTTATGAACTGTTGCTAGTTATTCGAGTTGGACTCTGACCCTTGTCCCAGCTCATCACTACTTTCAACCTAAGGGTAGGTTTATTACTAATTGAGTACATGGAGTCGGTTGTACTCATACTACACTTCTGCACCTTGCGTGTAGATATTGGATGCTGATGTTGATGTGTATGGCAGGAGCTGGATTTGAAGATGTACTTGCATTCTGGTTACAGTTGCCTCTTGTCCTTGGTAGCTTTAGATTTTTTAATCTGTTATATTTCAAAAAGATGATGTATTCATTTTATACCAGCTTTGTAAACTATAAATCTTAGAAGCTCGTGATTTATACTACCAGACTTTGGGAAATTCTTGTATAGAAGCAATTGTATTATCACTTCTTTTCTTAATAAATCTCATTAATTGGGATAGTTATTTATTGGCTTACCTAGCGCGTTGGATTAGATGTCATCACGACTAGTTAGATTTTGGGTCGTGACAGGATTCCTCCATGTGTCCCTACAAATCAAACAGTTCAAAGAACCGGTAATAATGTTCCAAGAGATGAATTCAGTTTTAACGAGGCAGGTGGTACAGGTAGTGGATACGAGAACGACAACAATGAAAATGATCCTTTCAAAATAGAGCTTATAAAATTCATGTGGGAGATGAATAAATGAGTGGACCAAAATGCTAAAGAATTCCATGCTCGAATAAATCAGATCACCGCAGTGCCATCGTTGGTAACAGGATTAGATTTCAAGTAGTATAAATAATTGTCATTCAAACCAAGTGCAGCCCTAGAGTTGATTCCAAAAGGATTCAAAATGTTGAACATATTGAAGTATGATGGGACTTCGGATCCACAGGAGCATATCATGACTTACACTATGGCTGTAAAAGGAAATGACTTGGCCCCGTACCAGATCGAATCTGTTTTGTTGAAAAAATTTGGCGAAACCCTAATGAAGGGTGCTTTAACTTGGTATTCTCTTTTACCTGAGAATTCCATTGATTCTTTTTAAATGCTTGTAGATTCTTTTATTAAAGCTCATGCTGAGGCAAGAAAAGTCTATGCTAGAAAGGCGAATATATTCAGAATTACCAAGAAGAATCTGCACTATTGCAAGAGTTTATGATCCGATTTCAGAAGGAAAGGATGTTATTGGTGGCAATATCGAATGAGTGGGTAGCTGAAGCATTTACATAGGGTCTCAATCTATTGAGTTCTGATACCTCCAAGAAGTGGAAGGAAAGCTTGTTAGAATTTCAGGCAACCATATGGGCAGATGTCCACAATTGCTACGAGTCAAAGATTAGAATAGAAGATGATCAGCTGAGTTTCTTGGTGTCTTCCAAAGGATGTAATCGTGATAGGAATCAAGAGAAGTATAAAGATGATTTTGGTGCAGATAGGATATCTTCCCAGGGTCACTTTCAAAAAAAAGGGCCGATAGGTGAGGAAATAAAGGTTTTTAGTCATCGGACAGGTTTGCATTCGATAGAAGAGTGGATCATGGTCGGAGTAGCAGAGCTTTACAGGAGAAAGAAACATCGTGTTCCCGAGATTCAGTGTACCCCCGGTTATCTGACTATATCTTTAACATCATTTTAATAGAGTTGGTTTTGTCTATTAGAAACATTAAGGATACTATATTTTCGAAACCAATTCGATTGGATCCTAGTCAGTAAGATCCTAATTTATGGTGTGAATTCCATAGAACACATGGGCACAGGACTGGTCACCTCGCATAATGATTAAAATGATCTTTGGTGGCAACGAAATAAATAGGGTGACATTCTCAACAGCAAAGAAGACAAAGATATCGGTAACTTATGGCAAAAGTATCCGAGAATCTTTAGAAGATGATGACATCACCTTCACAGAAGAGGATGTTGATGGACTTCGTCTACTGCACAATAATGCTCTGGTAATATATCTTAATATTTTAGATTTTAAAATTAAAGGTATGTTGGTTGATCCAGTTAGTTCAACCAATATCATACAATGAAGAGTTTTAGAGCAAACAAAGTTAATCGGAAACATAGTTCCGATAATAAAGCTTCTGGTCGGGTTCAACTTAACAAGTGTAATGACCCTGGGAGAGATTCTATTTCCCACACATGCCGAAGGCGTAACAAAGACGACTTTTTATGAAGTGGTAGATGGTGACATAGGATACAACATGATCCTTGGAAGGACATGGATACATAAAATAAAAGTTGTGTCATTAACATATCATCAACTTCTGAAGTTTCCCACACTGGAAGGGGTCAAGTAGATTAGAGGAGATCAACCAGCTCTAAGAGAAATGAATGCAATCACTTTGTCTAGTAGCAAGGGGAAAGAAACAAGGAAATAGCAACTACAGGAGTTGGTACCCTCTTCCACCCGGATTGAAGATAATGGAGAAGTGGAGTCATCGTATTTCTATCAGGTATTAAGGTCTTTTCAGGTACAAAAGGAAACAAATGCAACCAAATCAACCGCAGAGGATCTAGAACAAGTAGATTTGTTCACAAAGATTTTAGAAATAAAATTCCACTTAGGAACGAGGTTGAGTCCCCAACACATATTTAAATTTATTGATTTTCTTAAAGCTTTGATTGTTTTGAATGGTTACATTCAGATGTGAAAGGTATTTTATTAGAAATGGCTATCCACAAGCTAAGTTATAGTCTAATTTTCCTTCATGTAAGGCAGAAGAAACGACCGATAACAGAGGTCAAAAACAAGTTTGTCAATGAGAAGCTAACCCGGTTATTGAATATAGGTTCAATTTGGGAAGTAAATTATCCTAATTGGTTAGCTAACGTAGTGGTAGTACCAAAAAAGAATAATATATTTAAAATTTGTGTAGATTATAAAGATTGAATAAGGCATGCCCTAATGACTCTTTTTGTTGCCAAATATTGATCAAATGATTGATTCTATGGCCGAACATGAGTTAATGAGCTTTCTTGACGCGTATTCCGGATTAATCAAATTAGGATAACCTGGAATATCAAGAAAAAACCTTGTTTATCACAAATTTTATTGCCTTTAGGGCTTAAGAATGCCGGAGCCACTTACCAAAGGCTCGTAAATAAAATGTTTGAACAACAAATTGGTAAGAAAATTGAGGTTTATATTGATGACAAGTTGATTAAGTCTCTCAATACAGCATATCATTTGACTCATCTCCAAGAGACGTTTGACATTCTAAGAAAGTACAACATGAAACTCAATCTTGAAAACTGCACTTTCAATGTTGGTTTCAAAAAGTTCCTGGGATTATATCTCAAAGAGGAATTGAAGCAAACCATGAAAATATCAAATCCATCAAGGATATCCCGGACCAATTATCAAATATGAAGGAGGTCCAGAGGTTGACCGACAGGACAGCAGATCTAAGCAAGTTTATATCAAGGTCATTCGAAAAATGATATCATTTCTTCTCATTTTCAAAAATAAGAATGACTGTGTGGACTTTGGAATGTCAGCAACCATTAAAAGACTTGAAAAGGTACCTGTCTAGCCCTCTACTATTGTCAAAACCATTAGAAGGTGAGTAGCTCTTAATTGATCTAGCAATTTTGGAAGTTGCAGTAAGTATTGTTCTGGTCCGGGAGGAGGAAGTTATGCAATTTTCTGTATATTATATTAGTATAGTTTTATCGGGAGTAGAGACACGTTATCCACACCTTGAAAAGTTGGCCTTGGCTCTTGCAATTCCTCTCAAAAGCTTAGACCTTATTTTCAATGTCATCTCGTAGCCATTATGACAACGTTTCCTTTGAGGAATGTTCTTCATATGCCTGAATTATCAGGTTATTTGGCTAAATGGGTAGTCAAAGTTAGTGAATTCAATATTGAATATAAACCCAGGACTGCGATCAAGTCAAACATTTTGGTTGAATTCGTGGCTGATTTTAGTTCGGAATAATGCCTTTAGCTGCTAAAGAAAGAGTTCTCGTGTGGGAAACTGTCTCTAGCGGTTGGACCTTGTTTGTAGATGGAGCTTCCAACGTAAAAGGGTCCGATTGTGAGAGAGTATTAATCACTCCTTTGGGAGAAACCCTTAGATAAGATATTAAAATTGTACCATTAACTAACAATGAAGTCGAGTATGAGGTTTTGGTTGCAGGATTTGAGTTAGCTCGGGGACGTATGACAACCCGATAGGTCATTTTAAGTACTAGTCCTAATCTTCATGATCCGATCCCCCGTAAATTTGTTTGATATTTCTTGGTTTGCGTGCATGGTTTGTGTCGCTTTTCAAAAAGCTTTTATGTGAAATTTTGAATAAAATATAAATTCTAGCTTTAAGAATAAATTGACTTGACTACGGTCAATTTTTTTGTAAACGACCCCGGATCATTATCTTGACAATTTTGGTAGGTCCGTATTATGACTCTGGAATTGGGCGTATGCCCCGAATTGAAATTGGAGGTCCCTAGGTTGATTTGACTTGTTTTGCCAAAAGTTAGCAATTTGAATGTTTGGAAATTTTTAGGTTTGACCATGGATTGAATTTATGATTATCGGGTTAGATTTTTATTTTGGGACTTGGCATACGTTAGTTTTGCTATTTGAAACTTGCCTGCAAAATTTGGTGCTATTCGGATTTGGTTTGATAGGATTCGGATGGTTAGTTGTGATTCTAGAGGTTCTTGAATTTTCTTTTGAATTTCATGCATTTTTATGTCAAATTCGTAATTATGGATTTTATTTTGATGTTTCGATCGTGCGATTGAGTCTGTATGATATTTTTAGACTTGTGTGGATGTTTGGGTTAGAGCACCGAGAGCTCGGGTGAATTTTGGACGTGTTTCGAAATAGTTTTGAGCTAGATCGGGTTTGCTGGTGCGCTGATGACTCTGGTGTCGCAATTTGGAGCACCAGCATCGCAATTGCGATCTTATAAGGGGGTCTTAGGTGTCGTATTTTCGATTCCTGGATCGCAATTGTGAAGTAGTACATGAGCTGGGTGGTTTTGCATTTGCAAACACATTTGGCCGTATTTGCGATGGGATCAGGCTTCACAAATGCGAAGCCAATGTCACATTTGGAGCTCCCCTATTGGGTTGTTAGGGTCACAATTGCGAGTATTTCTTCGCAATTGCGAGGGTTTTCAAATTCGAACCTAATGCCGCAATTGTGACATCTGCACCTGAACAAAAGGGCTGGAAAGTCGGGATTTGATCTCATTTCTCTCATTTTAGAACCCTAGACTCGGTCAGAGGTGATTGGAGAGGGGTTTTTTTTACCTACAATCATTGGGTAAGTGATATTGATCTATTTCCAGTTATATTACATGATTATTCATGAGATTTAATTTCAAATTCATGAGAATCTAAGAAAAAATTTGGATTTTTTGTCTATGTTTTGAAAAAATAAAAATTTGGGATTTGAGAGTTGGATTCGAATTATAGAACCAAATACATATATGGATTCGTAGGGTTACGGGTAGTCGAGATCTAACCCTGAACTCGGGTTTTGATCAGGCGGGCTCGGAGTTGATTTTTGTTGACTTTTTCCAATTTCATTAAAGATCAAATCTTTTTCACTTGGGGGTGGTTTCTAAATATTATTTTGAATTATTTGAACTATATTTGGATAGATTTGACTAGATTGGAGGCCAATTCTAAAGGAAAGGTCGTGGCTGAGTGTTGATTTAATTGCGAAAAGAAGTAAGTATTGTATCTAACCTTGACTTGAGGAAATTAGGGCTCGTTGAACTATTGTTTATATGAATTATGTGGGAGACGGTGTATATGCGAGGTGAAAAGTATATATGCGCCGTCGGGGAATTTAGCACGCAGGATTGGGCTATTTACTTCTATGACTTCCTTTTATTTTATGTTATATCTTGTTACATGCTTTAGTTTCTACATGTTCTTGTTATCCATGTCTTACTTCTTATTGTTTAATTGTTACTTGTTTCGATTTGTTTTTCACAACCAATACCTGCTTATCTGCTACATGTTTCTAATTGTATAAATTGAATATTTCCATTATCTCATGTTCTACTTTCTTTTACCGTTCTTATATACTTGAATTACTTTATTATGTTATTCCGTTTATGTGAGTCATCTAGATATTTTTGTATTATTGTTTTTCCAAGATTTGGGATTTTGAAGTATTAATTATTCTTTGTTTGTTTTGGTAGTTTCCTATTGTTCTGCATGTTTCATTTCTCTTTGTATGGATATTACAGAAATATTTGTGTTGAGTTTTTTATGTTAATAATTTGATACTGTAGGATCGGGTTGCGTTATCCAACTTATTAAAGTGAATTGATATGGTGGGATTGGATTACATGCAGCAATAGAATAGGAAATGATATGATATGAAGAAATAGAGACAGAAGATGATATGAATAAATGATGATATAGTGTGATAATGGAAATCGAATCATGGTATCGTGTTAATTATTGGGATCGGGTTGCACGCCGCAACGAATTAGATGTGGTGTAGTTGTTTGTGGTTGTATAGTTTGTTCTCGGTATTGTGATGTGAGATTTGAGATTACGTTATTTTGGGACCCTCTGGTAGTTGACCACGAGTTCGGTTATTTGAGTTTACTGTTTTATTTCTACTCCTATTTATGTTATTATTGCTTCATACAGGTTATTTGTGAGTGACTTACCATAGCCTCGACACTACTTCGTTGAGGTTCGGATCGAAACTTACAAAGTACATGGGGTCAGTTGGACTCATGCCATATTTCTGCACTTCTCATGCAAATACATGTGTTGGTCCCAACGGAGTGTAGAGAAGATCTTGCCAAGACCGGCTATCACTAGGAGACTTGAGGTAGTGTTGGTGGCATTCGCAGTCCCTGAAGTCCCCTTCTATTCTATGTTTACTATTTACCTTATTTGAAACAACTATATTTTGTTCAGACTTTATTTGTAGTACTCTAGATGCTCATGTATTCGTGACTCCATAAATCTGGAATATGTTTAGACTACGCTACATGATATTTTCTTGTTAATGGTCAATTATACATGAGGTCTTTTCAAGGACCATTGGCTTGGTATTTAGGGACATCAGAGGTTGATTATATGATGAGAGAAGCTCGTGAAGGAGTATATGAAAATTATTCTGGTGCAGATCCATTGGTTCTCAAATTAATAATGGCTGGCTAATATTGGCTCTCAATGGAGCAAGATGCAAAGGCATTTGTCCCATTTGGTTTTTTCAAGTAGTATTTTTAATGAGGCAGCAACGTAAAGCATACTATAAGAGAGGATCATCAACTATAACAAGATATCAATTATTCGAATTCTCATACTTAGCATCTGAACAATCGGGGAGGGGGGAGGGGGG
>MDKF010291341.1:0-14362 GCA_026770625.1 Nicotiana glauca
CCTTTGATTGGAAAAACTCTTTTTTTATTATACCCTTCGCAGGGGTGTAAGCACCGTAAAAAAGGAGGTGTGACAATGATTTAATCTGGAATGAGTCATATGCCGTGTGTGGTGACGTTTTTGTGTAGTCCATATATTGTACTGGTATCAAGAACTTGCCCGGTATGTGAGTCGAAGCGAAATTTTAGGTGATGCTCGATTTGAAAAATAATTTTAGCCTTTCTTTGATCTTTTTCAGCTTAATTGCTTACCTCAAATAAAATCTATCCCTAGTTAAACCTTTTGAGACTATAGATTTTTGTTTGGCACCCACATTACAAGCCTATACCCTCTTTATTTTTAATTGACATTTTGATCCCTTTTCCTCTTAAAGTACTTTAATTGCAAAATGAGCGCTAAAAGATGTACGAAAGGACTAAGAGTGGGGTGGATTTGGGGTGAAACAAATGAAGTAAAGAAAGGTGCACTTGTTTTTGTAAGAGAATATGCCACTAGTGGAAATTGAAAAGAAAAGAAAAAGAGAAGAGAAAGAAAAAAAAATGTAGTTGAATAAATATCTTATTTTTGCTAGTGGAGTATACATTAAGATAATGCTTAAAGGAAGAGGGAAAACTTTTGGGGTGTGATTTTATTTGTGAAATTGAAGTTGGGATTGAAGAATTTGTGCTTAAGTTATCATGTGATGTGTTAAAGTACTTAGAAGGGTTAGTCACTATTCCTAAATACATCCTACCCGTCCCTTAGCCCACATTACAACCATGAAAAAGTCCTAATTGATTTTAGATCGAGAAAGCCTACATTAGTAGAGATTTACATTAAGGGAAAGCTTATGGTACCAATTACATGAAAGTGACTTCATTTGTGAGGGTGAGCGATTTTCTTTGATATATGTGAGCATGAGATTTGAATGTATGAATTGATTTTATTCTCTTTGCTTTGATTGCGAGGGCATGCGATTCGTGAAGGAAAAGCAAGTCTTGACTTCTGTGTAGAGTACTTTGAGGAAGTGTGAATATTGCTTGGCAGTTGAGAGTCGACTTTTGAGGCTGAGATTGTTCACTACTTGGCGTATCATACATGAATTGTTCTGGGTGTAAGGCGTTAGGGGAAATTGTTGAGTGGAACCTCTAGAGAGTATAGTTTGATTGCTCGAGGACGAGCAATGAATTAAGTGTGGCGTGTTGATAATAGGCTAGATCTAGGTGATTTGGCGATTGTTTACGCTCCCGCTTGATTATATTCCAATGTCATAATATTGTTAATTGGTGAAAAATGGGCTCTAATTGTGAATTTTACACATTGCAGGATGAGGAGCCTATGTGATGCCTTAAAGTTGTGATTGGAGCTAATTTGGAGCAAGAAATATCCCTTGGAGCTAATTTAGAGCGGTAAAACAGTCATTTGGGATGGACTAAGTCACAATCCGCAATGGTGCACGGCCCTACACTCGTCATCTACTATATGCGTCACCTCAACACAAGACCACGATATGCAAATTTGGGGTTTCATACCCTCAGGACCATATTTACAATCATTACTCACCTTGATCCGGTCCAAACTCTAGCCCACGATGAATTAGCCTTCTCGACTCGATCTCCAAATGCTCTAAATCTAACCAAATACAGATTTATACCATCAAAATATGCTAAGGAAACAAAGACCACTCAAAAATATCCAATTCATACCAAAAATCCCGTAATTGACCAAGCATGGCCACCAGGCCCACGTCTCGGAAATTGATAAAATTAACATCTATGGAATCTTCATCCTCTCGCGAGTCTATACATATCAAGAACAACAAAATCGGACCTAAAATGGCCCCTCAAATCCCCACTCAAAGGTCTCTTAATCTCAAGCCCTAACTACTCATTTTTGCACTGATTTTTCCAAAAATTTCACCTCTAATTAGGCTTTAATTCACATATAAATGAGTTATGAAGTAAAAATTCTTACCTCCACGAGATTATCCTTTGGTTTCCACTCCAATTAGCTCTCCAAAGATTTCTCCCGAATGAAATATGGTGAAAACCCCCTCAAAATCGCGAATGGAACCTTTTCTATACTTTCTCACCTAGGCATTTTTGCACCTGCGGTCCTTTTGCCGCTTTTGTGGTCCCGCTTCTGCAGCTATTCCACCGCATATGCAGTTTTTCACTAAAATGACCATATCCGTATCTGTGGTTAAAAACTCGTACCTGCGCTACCGCAGATGCGCCCACTTCATAGCTTCTGCGGTTCTTGAAGGACTTCTACTTGGCTGCATCTGTGGCTCCCTTTTCGCTTCAGCGAGAGCACACCTACGGTCACCTTGCCGCATATGCAGTTATGACAGCAATGGAACATCTTCAGTTGCCAAAACTAACTCCCGAACTTTCCGCCAACACTCCAAAATCACCACGAGGCCCCTGAGACCTCAACCAAAAGAACAAACACATCATATACAACTACTCAAACTTGTACCATACTTCAAAACACCTCAAACAACATCGAATCAACCAAATCAAGCCTAAGATTCTAAAATCTTTCAAATTCTGCTTTTGATCAAAAAGTATAGAAAACCATGTCCGAATTACCTAAAATTTTGCACACACGTCACAAATGACACAACGGACCGGCTCCAACTTCCGAAATTCCATTATGACCCCTATATCAAAATCTCACTTATTAATTAGGAAACGTTAAAATCTCAATTTTGCCAATTCAAGGCTAAACCCTCCATGGACCTCCAAAATACATTTTGATCATGTCGTAAGTCCCAAATCACCTAACGAAGCTCACAAATCATAGAAATTTCAATTCGAGATCATATACCAACAAGTCAAATCTTGGTCAAACCTTCTAAATTTTAAACTTCATACTGAGGACTATTTTTTCCATATTCATTCTGCTTACCCTGAAAACCCAAAAACAATGATTCACATAAGTTATAATACGTCACACAGGGGTAGTCATGCCCGAGAACTAGCGAACAAAGTGCAAAAGCTCAAAACGACCGGTTGGGTCACTACAAAAAGAAACAATATTAATGTAATACAGGGTAATAAGAGTAACAACAACTTCAATAGAGACAAAATAATCACAGAAAGGAAATACAGTTCAACTCAGAAGTAACAAACTGGGGATCTCCCTAGATACCATCCTGTAGTTCCAAATATAAATATCCAGTGGATCTCTCGGGTGTTGTCCCGTAATCCAACTCATAGTGCGCGGGGATCTACCGGAACCTCGATCATAGTCCCAAATGTAAATACCCAATACTAGGGAATCTACTGGGTGCAGTCCCGTAATTTCTATATAAAAGTGTTGGGGGATCTCCCGGCGTACAAATCCGTAGTCCTAAAGTAAACATGCTAGGGGATATCCAAGGATACCGTCTCGTAGCCCAAAAGTAAACACACAATAGCAACACGAAATTCAAATAAAGTTGTTTGAGCAAGTAAGGAAATTAAGTCAATTAAACATGGTTCCCTAAGCTAACAATAGGATTAAATTGCAGGTAGCACAACAGGAATAAAACTTAGTTATAGTTTTTAATGGAAATCAGATTTCAACAATTAGCACATGTATGCACTCGTCACCTCATGTACTAAGCATTTCATGTATCAACAATACCAAATCCTAAGGGGAGTTGCCCCACGCAAGGTTTGGCAAGCCACTTACTTAGAACCCGCTCAATCAACTCAATACCATGTTCTTGACATGAGTATCCAACTCCAAATAGACAAAATCTATTCAAAGTAATTGCATAATGTAAATAACACTTCAAGTAACTAATTCAACTAATTAATTCTAAGCTAATACGCGATATTAGAAAAAATAACCAAAATGCCCGCCAGGCCCAAGTCTTGGAATCGGGTAAAATTTACAAATTCGGAATCCTCACGCTCTCATGAGTTCCGTCATACAAAAATACCAAAATCAGATATCAAATGGTCCCTCAATCACCACTCAAAGCTCTCCAATTAACCAAGCCCTAAACCCCAATTTACCACTGATTTTCCTTCAAATTTCATGCTTAAAATGAAAAAATAACCATAATATTAAGCTATAGGACTAAAGACTTTACCTCAATGAACCCGTCCGAAAAGCTCCCTTGAAAATGCTCCCAAAAGCTTCACCCCGTACAAAATGTTGACAAAATGGCCAAAAATCACGAAGGGTGGAATTTATACTTTCTGACACAGCAAAACCGCACATGCTGTTAAATGGTCATACCTACGGACTCGCACCTGCGGTCCCAGGTGCGCATCTGCAAAATTCACTTAAAACTCTTGGACCGCACCTGCACAATCGCAGGTGTGACCAGGACCTCACTTCTGCGGTCCCAGCCTTCCCCTCTCCTGGCCTCTTCTACGACTCAAAATCCGCTTTTGCAAGTCCGTATCTGGCTCCTCTAGCCGCAGGTGCGGTTATGACAGCAGCATAAAACTTCAGTTGCCAAAACCCAACTTAAAATCCCCCGTTAACCGCCTGAAATCACCCCGAGGCCCCCGGGACCTCAACTAAAACTACAAAAAAGTCATATACCACTATCCATACTTATTCCAATCTTCAAAACACCTCAAACAACATCGAATCAACTAAATAACATCGGATTCAAGCCTCAAGTTCCAAGAATATTTCGAATTCCACTTTTGATCAAAAGGTATACCAAACCTCGTCCGAATGACCTGAAATTTTACACACACATCCTAAATGACACAACGGACCTATCGCGACTTCCAGAACTCCATTCCGACCCAGATATCAAAATCTCACTATCGAACCAAAAACTTCAAAAATTCAACTTTCGACATTTCAAGCCTAATTAAGCTACGGACACCCAAAACACAATCCCAATAGAGCTAATGGAACCAACATAATTCTATTCCGAGGGTGCCTTCACACTGCTTTGGCTACGGTCCAAATTCTAAAAATTAAACTCTCATTTAAAAAATAAGTGCCCCAAAACTCTCCGAAACTCCAAATAAATCCTCTCGGCAACTCACAATAGTAGAAACAAACATGGGGAATGCAGTTAATATGGGATAAAGGCATAGATTATTAAAATGATCGGCCAAGTCGTTACATCCTCCCATACTTAAACATTCATTCATCCTCAAACGAGTATAGAGACATACCTGAAGTAGTGAAAAGATGAGGTTAACCGCTGCGCATATCCTCCTCGGTCTCCCAAGTCGCCTCATTGACCGGCTGATCCTGCCACTGAACCTTCACTGATGCAATGTTCTTTGACCTCATCTTTCGAACTTGCCTGTCCAATATCGCCAACGGCTCCTCAATATAAATTAGATCCTTGTCCAACTAGTCTGAACTGAAATCCAACACGTGCGACGGATCACCGTGATACCTCCAGAGCATTGAAACATAAAATATCGGATGAACTCCTGCCAAGCTGCAAGGTAAGGCAAGCTCATAAGAAACCTCCCCAACACGCCTCAATATCTCAAAAGGGCCAATAAACCTCAAACTAAACTTTCCCTTCTTCCCAAATGTCTTAACGGCCTTCATAGGCGAAACCAGAAGCAATACCTCCTCTCTAACCATCTAGGAAACATCACGAACCTTCTGGTCCACTTAACTCTTCTGTCTGGACTGGGCTATGCGAAGTCTATCCTGAATCACCTTAATCTTCTCCAAAGCATCGTGTACCAAGTCTGTGCCCAATAATATAGCCTCACCCGGCTTGAATACCCACCAGGGACCTATACCGCCTCCTATATGTAGCCTCATACAGCGCCATCTGAATGCTGAACTGATAACTGTTGTTGTTAGCAAACTCCACCAATGGCAAGAACTTATCCCAAGACCCTTAAAACTCTATCACACATGCATAGAGCATATCCTCAAGAATATAAATAGTGCATTCGGACTGTCTGTCCGTTTGGGGGTGAAATGTTGTATCAACTATACCCGAGTACCCAACTCATGTTGTACGACCCTCCAGAACCGTGATGTGAACTGAGTACCTCTATCTGAAATGATAAAAATCAGAATACCATGCAAACGAACAATCTCCTGGATATAAATCTCCACCAACCGCTCCGAAGAATAAGTAGTACACACAGGAATGAAGCGTGCAAACTTGGTCAGCCGATCCACAATCACCCAATTGGCATCGAACTTCTTCAAAGTCTGTGGGAGCCCAACTACGAAGTCCATGGTGATCCTCTCCCACTTCCACTCCGAAATCTCTATCTACTGAGGCAACCCACCCGGTATCTGGTGCTCATACTTTACCTACTGACAATTGAGGCACCGAGCTACGAACCCAACTATATCTTTCTTCATCCGCCTCCACCAATAATGATGTCTCAAATCCTGGTACATTTTTGTGGCATCCAGATGGATGGAATATCGTGAACTATAGGCCTTTCTAGAATCAACTCCGGAAGCCCATCAATATTGGGTACACACACCCGACCCTGCATCCTCAATAGCATCCTCAATACCCCTTCATCACCAATAGTCACATCTATGGCATCGCCATGCATGACCCTATCCTTGAGGACAATAAAATGAGGGTCATCAAACTGACGCTCTCTATTACAATTAAAAAAAAGACCTTGAAACCACGTAATCTAGAATCTGACTGGGTTCCGAAAGATCGAATCTCACAAACTGACTGGCTAAGGCCTGAACATCCATTGCCATGGGCCTCTCAACTGCTAGTAAATATACCAAACTCTCCGCTCGACGACTCAAAGCATCAGCCACCACACTGGCCTTGCTTGGGTGATAAAAAATAGTGATATCATAGTCCGTCAGCATCTCTAACCATCTCCCCTGGCGCAAATTAAGATCTTTCTGCTTGAACAGATCCTGCAAACTCCGGTGATCAGTATAAATCTCGCAAGGCAAACCGTACAAATAATGATGCCAGATCTTCAAGGCGTCAACAATAGCATCTAACTCGAGATCATGGATAGGATAATTCTTCTCATGTGCCTTAAATTATCTGGACGCGTAGGAAATCACCCTACCGTCCTGCATCAATACTGCTCCAAGGGAAATCCTCGAGGCATCATAATAGATAGTATAAGACCCAAAACTAGAAGCCAATATCAAAACTGGTGTTGTAGTCCAAGCTGTCTTGAGCTTCTGAAAGCTTGCCTCACACTCTTCCGACCATTGGAACAGAGCACCCTTCTGGGTCAGGTAGGTCATAGGTGCAGCAATAGATGAAAACCCCTCAACAAATCGCGGTAATAACCCACCAAGCCAAGAAAACTGCGGATCTCTGTAGCTGAGGATGGTCTATGCCAACTCTGCACTGCTTCCACTTTCTTTGGATCCACTTTTATCCCCTCACTCGACACCACGTGACCCAAGAATGCCATAGAATGCAACCAAAACTCACATTTTGAGAACTTTGCATATAACTTCTTTTCTCTCAAAGTCTAGAGCGCCATCTTCAGGTGCTGCTTATGATCTTCCTGACTCCGGAATATACCAGAATATCATCAATAAAGATAATGACGAACAAGTCAAGATATAGTGGAACACACTGTGCATCAAATGCATAAAGGCTACAACGGCATTGGTCAGCCCAAATGACATAATAAGGAATTCGTAATGACCATACTGAGTCTTGAAAGTAGTCTTCGAGATATGTGGCTCCCGAATCTTCAACTGATGGTAACCTGAACACAAGTCAATCTTAGAAAACACTCGTGCACCCTATAGCTAGTCAAACAAATCATCAATACGGGGCAAAGGATAACGGTTCTTCACTGTAACCTTGTTCAACTGGAGATAATCAATGCACATGCGCATAGAACCATCCTTCTTATTCACAAACAAGATAGGAGCACCCCAAGCTGATACACTAGGCCGAATGAAACCTTTATCAAGAAATTCTTATAACCGATCCTTCAACTCTTCAACTCATGAGGAGCAATACAATACGGAGGAATAGAAATGGGCTGACTGACCTACAACAGATTAATGCCAAAATCAATATCTCTATCGGGTAGTATGCCCGGAAGATCAGTTGGAAACACATCAAAGAAATCCCGTACTACTGGGACTAAATCAACTGTAGGGGTATCGATACTGACATCTCTCACATAAGGTAGATATATGTCACACACCTTCTCAACTATTCGCTGAGCCTTAAGGTAAGAAATAACTCTATTGGGAGCGTGATCTAAAGCACCCCTCCACTCAACTTGCGGTACACCTTGCATAGCCAGCGTCACGATTTTGGCATGACAATCAAGAATAGAATAATAGGGCGACAACAAGGCCATGCCCAAGATAACATCAAAATCTACCATGCTGAGATACAATAAATCAGCTCTGGTCTAAAAAGCACTAAGAAAAACTAAACATGACCAATGAACGCGATCCACAACAAGTGAATCTCCCACATGAGTAGAAATATAAATAGGGAACTCAAAGAATCCCGAGGTACACCCAAATGCGGGGAAAAATAAGAAGACACGTAAGAATAGGTGGAGCCTGGATCGAGTAAAATCGATGCATCTCTATGAAAAACCAAGACAATACATGCGATCACAGAATCAGAGACGACAACCTCAGTACGGGCAAGAAAGGCAAAATATCTATCCTGGCCTCCCTCTCTAGGGCGACCTCTACCTCCCCAACCTCCACCTATAGCTGGCTGAGCAGGTGGGGTAGCAACTGGTGCTATAATTATAACCTAAAAACTCTGTGAATCACGCTGTGGCTGAGAAGTCTGTGGAGGTGCACCTTTCCTAAGTCTAGGAAAATCTCTCACCATACTCAAAATAAGCTCTGGGAGGACGTGGAGGCTGTGAGTGGCTCAGGCCAGGTCTGTTGGACTGAACACTGAAAGCACCCCGCATAGGAGGTGCCCTAGATACTGGAGGTGCATAATAAGGCTCCTGAGGCGTAGTAGGAGCTGGGATGCCACTGGCTGCTGGAAGAGCTGAATGAATAGGGCGACTCATATAACCCCTACCATGATGACCTACAGCTGGGGCACGGGCACTAGAATAATGGCCCGACTCTCGAGACCTCTTGGCCGTCCTCTCTTTTCTGTCCTGAGCATACATACCCTCTATCCTCCTAGCAATGCTCACAACTACTGATAAGAAATATCCATCTCCAACTCACGAGCCATGATAGAACTGATGTTGAGAATAAGCCCCTCAATAAACCAGCAAACCCTCTTACGAATAACAGAAACCAAAGCTGGTGCATGTCTAGCCAAGCTAACAGACATCATACTCCGAGACAGTCATAGTACCCTGTAGAAAATGCTCAAACTCTATACGACATACGTCCTTGAGGCTTTGAAGAACATACTCTTTCAGGAAGATATCTGAAAATAGAGTCCAAGTCAAGGAAGCTGCCTTATCCGGACTATCTAACTCATAAGAATACCGCAACTCATAAGTGGACCCTCGAAGTTGGAAAGTAGTAAAGGAAACCCCACTCGATCCAGATATACCCATGGTACAGAGAATAGGGTAGCACTCATCTATAAATCCCTGAGCATCATCTGATAAAAGACTACCGAATATAGGAGGCTTGTACTTCTTGAACCTCTCAAGCCTTCTCTGCTCATCCTCGGAAGTCGCTCCCCTATCCTCAGGATGATCTAGGGCTACGGGCTATACAAGAATAATATTTAGGACCTGATCAACAAGCACTCACTACTCAGGAGTGCGGCCAGTGGGAGTCTATGCTCCTTCCCCGGCCTGGGATGTGGCTGCGGCAAGGGGAAGAAACCCTGCCAGAGCCAGAGTAGTGTACATGCTCATTAATTGTGCAAGTGTCTCCTGAAGTGCTGGAGTAGTAGTAGCAGTAGGCATATCAGGTGCCAGGGCTCCGACGGGAACTGTTTGTGGCTCCTCAATGGTAGATCACGCAGGTGCTCTGGCTGCACATCGTGCGCGTCCTTGGCCTCTACCCCGACCCCAGCCTCTGAAGGCTCCAGTAGGGGTTGCAGGTGCCTAATCATCTTTGGTAGCACGTGTCTTCACCATCTGTGAGATAATAGAAGACATTATTTTAGAATTGTGATATCAAAAATCTCGCACTAGAAGGCAATCAAATGAAGTGGAATTTTCCTAACAGTTACATATACTCTCGTAGATATGTATAGACGTCTCCGTACCTATCCACGAGATTCTAATAAATCGGCTTGTGATTCGTGACCCCTATGAACCTAGAGCTCTGATACCAACTTGTCACGACCCCAATTTGCCCTCCGTGAAATATCGTGACGGCCCTAGCCTTTACGACTAGGTATGCCTAACAAATTGCAGAAAAATAACAACAGAATAAAACTATCCAAAGGCTACAAAAATAACAAAATGAAGCGTTTAAGATGCCGCTCAGCATATAGAATACAACTCTCAAGCTGAACTACATTTTCCAAAACCCGGAAACGCATGAATCACAAGCTACAAAAAATGATAAAATGCTATAACTCTAGAATGTCTGAATCAACAGAAAAGATAGAAGAGACATCACTACAATATAGAATAAAAAGGGACTCATCAGTCTGCGAACGTGAAAGATATACCTCGAAGTCTATGGAGAATCAACTCGCCTCAAGGTAGTAGGGCTGAGTAGAAGTACCTAGATCTGCACAGGGAAAATATGTGGAGGAAAGGGCATGAGTGCACCACAGCGGCACCCAGTAACTGCCAAGCCTAACCTCGGTCGAGTAGTGATGAGGAAGGTCAGGGCCCTACCAGTCATGTACAAGAATATATAAGGAAAGAAACAATATTAAAGTAATACATGGTAATAAGAGTAACAACAAATGCAACAGAGACAACATAATCATAGAAGGGAAATATAGGTCGACTCAGAAGTAACAACCAAGGATCTCCCACGATACCGTCTTGTAGTCCCAAATATAAATATCTAGTGGATCTCTCTGGTTTC
Organism: Nicotiana glauca; assembly: GCA_026770625.1. Classification (NCBI taxonomy): domain Eukaryota; kingdom Viridiplantae; phylum Streptophyta; class Magnoliopsida; order Solanales; family Solanaceae; genus Nicotiana; species Nicotiana glauca. The sequence continues at coordinate 10,888 of MDKF010291341.1, forward strand.
ATCCCGTAGTCCAACTCATAGTGCGTGGGGATCTACTGAAATCTTGATCCGTAGTCAAATTTAAATACTCAATACTGGCAAAATCTACCGGGTGCAGTCCCATAATTCCAATATAAAAGTGCAGGGGGGTGTCTCTAAATACAAATCTGTAGTCCCAAAGTAAACATGCAGGAGGATCTCCCGGGATACCGTCCTGTAGTCCCAAAGTAAAAACACAGTAGCAACACGAATATTTAACTCAGTCCAAATTCCATACCAAGGTAAACAAATAATTCTAGCCTAGCATGCTGCACCGAATTTAAATAAAGCAGTTTGAGAAAGTAAGGCAATTAAGTCAATTAGACATGCTTCCCTAAGCTAATAATAGGATTAAACTGCAGGTAGCATAACAGGAAAGAAAACTCAGTTATAGTTTTTAATGGAAATATGATTTTCAACAATTAGCACATGTACGCACTCGTCACCTCACGTACTAGGCATTTCATGTATCAACAGTACCAAATCCTAAGAGGAGTTCCCCCAAACAAGGTTAGACAAGCCACTTACCTCGAACCCGCTCAATCAACTCAATACCACGTTCTTGCCATGAGTATCTGACTCTAAATGGCCCAAATCTATTCAAAGTAATTGCACAATACAAATAACATTTCAAGTAACTAATTGAACTAATTAATTCTAAGCTATTACGCGAAATTAGGAAAAATAACTAAAATGCCCCCTAGGCCTACATCTCGGAATAGGGTAAAATTTGAGAATTCGGAATCCTCACACTCTCACGAGTTCAGTCATACCAAAAATACCAAAATCGGACCTCAAATGGTCCCTCAAATCACCACTCAAAGCTCTCCAATTAATCAAGCCCTAACCCCCAATTTACCACTGATTTTCCTCCAAATTTCATGCTTACAATGATAAAAATAACCATAATAACGAGCTTAAGGACCAAAGACTTTACCTCAATGAATCGTTTTGGAAATCTCCCTTGAAAATACTCCCAAAAGCTTCATCCCGAATGAAATATTGAGAAGAATGGCCAAAAATAGCGAAGGATGAAATTTACAGTTTCTGACTCGGCAAAACCGCACCTTTGGTTAAATAGTCGTACCTATAAAATTCACTTAAAACTCCAGGATCGCACCTGCTCAAAGAAAACCATACCTGCATAATCGCAGGTGTGACCGGGACCTCGTTTTTGGGGTCCCAGCCTGCCTCTCTCCTTGCCCCTTTTGTGGCTCAAAATCGTCTTTTGCGAATCCTCACCTACGATCCTAAGTCGCATGTGAAGTTATGACAGCAACAGAAAACTTCAACTACCAAACCCAACACAAAATCACCCGTTAACCACCCAAAATCACCCCAAAGCCCTCGGGACCTCAATCAAAAGCACGAACAAGTCATATACTACTATCCAAAATTATACCAATCTTCAAAACACCTCAAACAACATCGAATCAACCAAATAACATCGGATTCAAGCCTAAGGTTCCTAGAATCTTCCGAATTCTGCTTTTGATTAAAAAGTCTACTAAACTTTGTCTGAATGACCTGAAATTTTGCACAAAAATCCCAGATAACAGAATGAACCTACCGCGACTTCTAGAACTCCATTTCGACCCTGATATAAAAATCTCACTACCGAACCGGAAACTTCAAAAAATTCAACTTTCAGCATTTCAAGCCTGATTAAGCTATGGACCCCCAAAACACAATCTGAACATGCCCTTAAGCCCGAAATCTCCCAACGGAGCTAATGGAACCAACATAATTCCATTCTGAGGTCGTCTTGACACTGCTATGGCTACGGTCCAAATTCTAAGACTTAAACTCTTATTTAGGGACTAAGTGTCCCAAAACTCTCTGAAACTCCAAATAAATCCTCCTGGTAGCTCACAATAGCAGAAACAAACATGGAGAATGCAGTGAATAGGGGATCGGGGCGTAAATTCTAAAAATGACCAGTCGGTTCTATACAACCTCGATAACACAAAGAACTGCTCCAAACCAAACATTTAAGAGTTTCAAAATCCTTAAGGAATCAACTTTCACTATTAGGCACCAAAACTCTCACGGTCATCCAAAACCCGATCTGAATGTACGCCCAAGTCCGAAATCATCATACGAACCTGTTGGAATCTTCAAATCTGGATTTCGAGGTCATTTACTTATAACGTTGACCGAAGTCAAACTTGGCCTTTTAAGCGACCTTAAAGAGCAGTGTGTCACTACCCGGATTTATCCCACCATCGGGCGTCGTGATGGAGCCTACTTACGGAGCTAGACCAGCCAAAAATTATACATTCTCTATTAACATCACCAATAAAATATACTGTCAACAATTAATAAATGCGGAAGACTTTTAAGTTTAATAAAATAATATAAGAATGCGGAATTTCAAAACATATCACTACCCCAAAACCTGGTGTCACTAGCTCACGGACTACTATAGAATACTACAACCAATCTGAATGAATAAAAATATATAAGTCTATTTCGGAACAATGAAAACAAACTGAAATAAAGGAAAGGGACTTTGGCCTGCGAACGCCAGCTAGGCTACCTCGAAGACTCCCCGGGCTGGTGATAACTCCTGGAATAAATAACCTACTGCTGCTGTCCGAAATCTGCTCCTGGATCTGTGAACAAAAAAATGCACAGAGTGTAGTATCAGCACAACCGACCTCATGTGCTGGTAAGTGCCTGGCCTAACCCCGGTGAAGTAGTGACGAGGCTAGACAGGACTACCTAATCAACCTGTACAGTTCTATATACATATATACACCAAAACAACAGAAATATTGGAGCTAAACAAATAAGAGGGAGGGAACATGTTGTGGGGAGTACAATTGAATATACAGTTTATCAGTGTAATTAATAAATAGGGCATAATAATAATTATCACAGAATAAGAAATTCAATAGTTGCACGGCATCAACCTTCGTGCTTTTACTCTCATTCTCACCCAAACAATCATATAAAAATGCACGGCATCACCCTTCGTGCTTTTCCTCACATAACTCTCATTTCATGGCACGGAATGACCCTTCGTGCAAAAATAATCAAATCAAAGCACGGAATGTACCTTCGTGCATAATTAGTCACAACATAGCACGGAATGACCCTTCATGCAATTATAATCAGAAATAGCACGGAATGACCCTTCGTGCAATATCACTCTCCCTCACCCAAACAGCAGTCAAAACCAAACGGGCATGAAGAATAAATAAATAACAAGTACTATCCCGGCAAGGGAGTAGCAACAATAACAACTGGGTCACGGCAAGGGTAATACTCGATAATTTTAACCATCCCGGCAAGGGATGTATCACAATTTCTTTCCATACTTTCAACTTTAACTCAATAGTATTTATGATTCGAGCCAACGCTTCACAATATTAGTATATCACAATTTAATTCTCAACTCTGCACAGTCGTAGCAAATTATACTTTAACTTAAGTGGATTTCCAAATTTATCTC